>JAPYZT010000183.1:0-44409 GCA_030522965.1 Tryphoninae sp. A BG-2022a | reverse complement strand
ATAGCAGCGCTGCAGGTGGCGATAGAGAGAACTCGATTTTTCTGCTTCAATATGCGAGTCACTTTAGCCTTCCCCCACTCCCGGGAGTTGACAGACCTGGATGTAAGACCGTGGTCAGAGAGGAGGCGGAGTTTGGACTGGAAGCTGTTGAAGTATGGATGAATGTTTCTGTGTGACCTAACACATTCTTGTAGGAACACCAGCGACACGAGTAACTAGGGGACAGAACTAAACTGGGAGACACATTTCTCGCTTCAATCGAAAGTATGAGCATATTCCTTCTATAGTCATCTGAATTCGTTGGTAACGATAATAACGGTGTACATGAACCAATTGTTGGATTTAATCCCGACTGACCGGAAATAAATATCGTCAAGGTTCTCTAGTACACGGTTTCTCGCTATTCTCGGTCTTAATAAAAGTCTCTAGGGACTTGTATTCTTCTCCCTCTTGCAGATATGAAAAATTGTTCGTAACGAGCTGCAGCCCCCAACACGCGAGAAGATTAGATAACAATGAGAGAGAAAGAGAGAGAAAAAGTGCAATTTTCAACGAGTGCATGCCTCCGGCCCTCAGACTAGTCCAGATCCTCAGCCAACGGACCGACCATATTTATGCACGTTCGTGGAAGTACCATCGACAGTCGAGTAGGCAAACAATGGTACGAGGTTCGAGTATTATCATCGACGGCCGGCTTCCAATTTATACCCACGCACACGGAATCCAATGGTTCAACGGTTCTCGGGGAAAAAAGAATTTCAATGTAATTATACCGACTCGAAAAAGAAGTAAAGTCGATCGAACTCTCGCTGGGTGATCTCGTGGTCGAGCATCGTACAACCTTTTTTTTTCATTTTCAACGAGGGAATTTTTTTTTCACCTTTGACTGAATCGTCGGGACTCGGGTATGGATTTTATGAATAAAATGAATCGGCGATTATTAGACTTTAAGAGATATCGTTTTTGTTTATTTGTTAATTTTTTTAAATTTTTAATAGGAACTTGATTTAGGACTTGTTTCAAGAGTTGGGAAAATTTGGCCTGTGTCGGTTGAAGATTTTGAAGGATGTTTTAGCCAAAACGTTGATCCCAGAGATCCTTGAACGAAGTCCTGGAACGATGCGATATCGAGTTTTAGATATTAATATTGAATTAGGAAGAATAATTAAAATCGTGGTAGACGAACTCACTTGCGACATTGGCAAACACCACCGTTGCACGTGCCACCGGCTTTTCCCATACTGAGACAATTCGCCGCACAGGCGGTATCGGCAACCATACCCGTCGCGGATAGAAGGTCGCAGGTGACTCGACGGAAGCGGAGATGATCCTCTTGATCCTCGAAATGTTCACCCGTAAAGCTCTCGGCTTGGCTCATTTCCAACGGCTCGAATTCTGCAAATTGCGACAAATACAGTTAAGACATTTTGTCAAAATTAATAATCCGTGAACAATAATTCAGAACGGGCCAGGGTGATTAGTTATGAAAAATCATGAGCTTATTTACTCGATGAAAAATATACAAGGTATTAAGCAATTATCTGGATATACAAAATATTTTGGTAGCTAGCGTCGAGACAAGCATAAATTTTCTTTAATTGACCTGCGATGAAAATTGACCTCGATATTAATTCGAGAAGTTTATAAATTAACAAAGTAGCGCACTGATAAGTACCAGGTTCGTCGGTTCGAGTCCCGCTCAGGACTTTTTTTTACACATTGTTGCTTTTTTTGTAAATCTGGATAAGATAATTATTAATACATTAATGATGAGTCGATACTGTAATAAAACATAATTTTTCTTAATCATTTAACCGCAAGCAACTTGATTGTTTAAAAGTTCAATTTTTGCGAATCAATATCGACCAATTTTAATCATAGATTAATTTAAGGTAGTCCTATCGTTGGGTGGGGGATTAAAATTTTATCTCCGTTTTTTCTCATATTAGAAGTGGACCAAGCGTTCAAGTTAATTAAGAAAAGTTGTTACAAATTGACTAAAGAACAACATACTCAAAATTCAAATTGATCCTACGGAAACTTTATTTCTTATATAATAAACAAAATCATGAATTTTTGTTTCCATAAGATTTCTTATAAAAACTAATTGAAGCTTCTTTGATGTCATATAAAACCTGTGCAAAATCTCAACAGGCTTCATCGACCAAATGATGAAGACACTCGTTGTATAACGTTGCGATATTTAACACAGGCTCTTATGGGAGATTGTGTTAAAAAGCGACGATTTTCAAGAATAAATATCGTGATTTTTGAGTCGATAAAGCCCCTTGAAATTTTACACACATATACATATGACATCAAAGAACGTTTCTGCAAATATTCAGTGAAATTTAACGGAAACGCTGTAACGATAGGACTACCTTAACCCTTAGAGACCTGAGTACTTTCAAGCGTATGTGGTCCGTAGACGCATAGGCTGATGTATATATGCGTCCTTAGAGCTCAAAAGGTTAAAAATATAGATTTTACTTGTCTAGTGCCAACTACCTGAATATTTTCGATGCACATATAATTCTCTATCATACCGTACAAATATATTCTGATAAAAGTATCAATTAAGATATGTTTACCTTCCACCGGTGCGGACGCTACGACAGCGAAAGCAGCAACTACCAACATTGCGACGAAGGCGAACTTTGCCATTGTGCTATAAGATTCACGGTTGACCGTTTTCTAATGGAATTGAGAAACCTTCACTGAGCGAACTAAGTGGCGACTGTACCAACGTTTGTTTTTCAGCGTCATTATATACTCGATCAGACTTACGTGTATACAATTATAAATTCTTGTCGTATGAAAATATAACGCAGGTTTTACTAAATGAGTTCTTCCCCGCTGAAGTTCGTGATAACGGCATCGTTTGGTTTTTCCCGGTGTCCCCCATCGCGTATTTCCTTACACGTTTATTCATTGTCAGCATCGTACGACTTCTATATACGAAACGGGGAAAAAGATTGAATAATTGCTATACTTTGACTCTGTCTTTTGTCAACAGTAGCAAAGTTTCATCTGACAATGTTACACGCGTTAGTAGCAAGATTTGCAAAGTGCGAGGAAGCAACGAAAAAGTGATAGAATTCTTATATTAACGTTTAGTAATTTTAGCTTTTTGTCATGACAGAAATTAATTAATGTCAATCTTGTAGGAAAGTAGTCTCATAAAATATTAAAAATCTACGTGAATTGTCGTCCAAACCATGGATAAAAAATGAATATAAATTCAGAAAGAGTGTTTTTACTGTATTTTTTGTTAAGAGTATTTATACATAAATATTCCAGAGTTTGTTTGTCTTTGGAACAAGCGAGTAGGTTTTTGTTTCAAGCGCAGGAGTTTGCAACAAGTATGGGCAGTTTGATCGACGACAGTTGTGCGAGGGAAAAGAGAATTTACTTGAAAACAAAAATCATTTATTTTGCTCAATTGATAAATTCGTCAGTACAAACGTAACATTGTGTAGTGTAAAATACATTTATGTATAACATCAGTCGTAACAAATAGAAGTGTCGTTATTAGAGGTGCTGAAATTCCATTTTCGAGTCGACCAATGTATAGCGATCCATCTCTTTCTCATGCTTATCAAAATCTTCCTCCTGGTTTCAAAGATTAGCCGATTTCCTCGAGATATTTATACTTTTGCCGGCTTTCCTGAGTCCTTCGGTGAGAATTCGGCCAAGATTAGTGTCAACCTGAGTGAAGTTTTTCACAGCTCGTTCAACGATAAAGTTCGACGCTAGGCGAAGACTGTCAATCAGAGCTTTCTCGAAACGCCTCTTTGCCGCATCGTCGAAAACGTCGCGATACAATACCCCGGCTTGACTAAAATCGTCTTCGTTAACAGGCTCGTGACGATCAACGTTGCCAGCGACGTAGAAACTTGGATCCTTGACGGCAGGACATGGCTGAGGTCCGCCAAAACTGTTAGGGAAGTAATTCGGCGCTCCTTCATGATTGTAAATCGGCATGAAACCATCCCGCTGATAATTCATTTTGGAGAATACCTGAGAAAACATACGGGCAGCAGTTAAGGATAGTTGGAACGAGTAAGCTCGAACTTGAAGGAAAATTTTAGTACCGAGAAAGGGACCGAAAATAAGTACTCTTAAAGCATAGCAACACTAGTAACTAAAAGTAGAAGTTGGATGGAGGTTTAGTAAGGACTCGGAGGAACTTAAAAGCAGATATAACCGTACTTAGAATAACGCACAGACCTAATAACGCAATGAGTAATCGTTAAGCCAACCGAGATAACGATACAACCATCGATGCAGACAATAAATGGCAAATAAATAACAAAAATCCATTGAAATTGGAACTGCGTTATAAGTGCAGTAACAAATTAGTCGCAAAGTTCCCTGCAAACTTCTAGGAACACTCCAGACAAAAAGATTCCATTACTTTTACTTCGTTACCTTGTAAGGACAGTTAACTGCAAGTTGCAGATGATTAGGACCAAGACGATGTCTGTGCGTATCACCATAGGCAAAGAGACGTCCCTGAAGCATCTTGTCCGGGCTGGGTCCAATACCAGGCGGCATGTGAGCCGGATCAAAGGCCAATTGTTCGACATCGGAGAAATAATTTTCCGGATTTCTGTCGAGTACAAGCCTACCAACGGGTATCAACGGAAATTCTTTATGTGGCCACACCTGTGAATTTCAATGTAAATACGATAGATTAGGAAATAAATCATCATTCGCTAATGAACAATGCCATTAGCGCGAATCGAGACATTACCGCAAATTATCATAATCGAGAGTTCTCTGCGCATCGCACTGATGGAATTTCTCGATATGTTTACCTTTGTAAGATCGAATGGGTTCCATCTAAAAGTATCAGCCTCCTTGAGCGTCATCACTTGAATCGAGAATGTCCAGCTTGGATAATTCTCCGTCGCTATTGCGTTGTAGAGATCGCGTATGGAATAATCTGGATCGGAAGAAGCGAGCTCGGCTGCTTTTTCGGCCAAAATATTGCGAATACCTTGATCGGTCTGACTCAGAACAAAGAAAATACAAAAATACTTTAACAAAATGTTCCATTGATAAATCTGCAAAATCAATCTCAAAAAAGCTTCGCCACCTTGTAATGAAATTTGCAGTAGACCATCTCGTCGCGATCGTTGATGAGCTTGAAAGTATGCGAACCGTAGCCGTTCATGTGACGATGACCATCGGGAATACCACGATCGCCGAACAGAATTGAAACCTGATGCGTTGTCTCGGGACGAAGCGAGATGAAGTCCCAGAACATATCGGAATCCTACAAATCATAAAGCATCACCATCGTTATGGTACGAGAGCCCACGACCAAAACCATGCATGATTGTTTTACAACCAAAACCATATAAAATCGTTAGATTAGATGATTCTGAACCCAACTAGTCGGGTAGCAACGGTCAAAAGTGTAGCATCTAGCCCTTTGAGCTCTAAGGACGCATATATGCGTCAGCCTATGCGTTTGCGAACCACATAAGCTTGAAAGTACTCAGGCCTCTAAGGGCTAGATGGGAGCCCGTTTCTGCTATGACAAAAAAAATGCAGTCGGTATTATCACAATGCGTCTGATGTTGAAAATGTACATAGATTTTGTCATTTTATTACAAACAAAAAATTGTTTTCAGACATTTTGCGCGTAGCATCTGGCCTGAGCGTATTTTCATCATGTCGCATAATTTCCAGATAGATTGCTATGTTACCGATCGGTAAAATTGTTTTAACATTTTCAACACGGTCTCAAAACACAAGGTGTTCATATTTTCTTCTAGAAACTGATTTTTTCGCATCAACTAATCCCAATTAACTTGTAAAAAAGATTTTCAGACGGGCTGCTATAAGTTTCTTTTTTTGTCTCATTTTTAATTTTTGAAAATGTTCTCCTTGCTAGGCGCTACACTACTGGCGTCTGAAAAACATTATTTGGTGTTTTAGATCTATCATTCAACTATATTTCGAAAATGCAGTCAGGTCATAAGCCACGCAGAAAATTTCTGATATGATTTTTTGGTTCGGGCTAATCCCAGCTCTGAAAAACATTGTTTTCGGTGTTTTAGATCTATCATTCAACTATATTTCGAAAATCAGACGTATTACTATGATTCAGGTCGGCAAAATTTGTTGACATTTTCGAAAATGCAGTCAAGTCATGACCTACACAGAAAATTTCTGATATTATATTTTAGTTCAGGCTAATCCCAGCTATCGACTTTATATGATTTTGGCCATAATGCTATGATGTCAAAATTTTGATCGATTTGGGCTCTCGTCCTATTACGTTACAATCAACAATATCAAACTAGAGATAGAAATAGTATAAACAGAGCGATGTAACACTCGGTAATATCGCCTCGAATTAGCGTGTCGCAAATTGCGCTAACTAAAAAAACAAAGGCAAAAGTCGTCCGATCGATTTTCCATTCGAACCTTGAGATGAGTCTGGGGATTTCTCTTTTGCGTGTGAATGAAACTCGGGAATAGCAATGGATCCTTGATAAAGAATATCGGTGTGTTGTTGCCAACGAGATCCCATATTCCTTCCTCGGTGTAGAATTTTACAGCGAAGCCACGTGGATCCCTGCACAAATTTAAAAACAAAACAAAGAAATATATTATCGATTCGACGTGTAATATTCGAATGTACAAGTAGAACCTTGCGAGTGAGAGATCTCGAATAAGATTGAAAACATTGGTTTGTATCGTAGCCGATCTCGCATCGAATAAAACGCGATAGTGATAACGAACGCCATTGCGAAAATCGATCGTAGGTCGGATATATGCAACGAATATTCGTTGCGTGGATAACCACGATGAGTATAAAATAAACACGACTGTAGGAAGGCTTTCAAAAGCCGCGAATAAAAAATTAGCCGGCTTCCTTTATAGCGAAGAAAAACTCTCGAGGGCTCTCTCGTGTTCTCGAGTCCGTGACGAATCCGAGTTTTCTTGCGTTACGTAAACATTTGCCACATCGTTTCCAGCAATATTTACCGGACTGCGAGAGTCGAATGCTCGAATTGAAAATAGAGAAAGAATGAAACGAAAAAAAAAATGAATTATAATAATATAAAATATCGCAACGCGTTTTCCCTTCTCTTCATATTTTCAAATCGAAATCGCGTTTTCCCTTCTTTTAATATTTTCAAATCGAAATCGCGTTTGTCGATCACGATGCAAATATTCCGTTTGGAATTTTCCTTTTTTCCTCGGTGTTCTTCGTGTTGGACTGACCTAACAGTGTCGGCCGATCCGCTCTCTCCTCCAACCGTTGAAAACCTTACGGCTATCGGTGTTCTCTTTCCTATCGCTGAGAATACTTTGGCCTTCGAGTACTGCGTTATATCGTGCGTTACCTCGAAATATCCAAATGCGCCTGGTGGAAAACAAAGAATGAAAAAATGAAAATCTGTACGTTCGTGAACTTGTCGATGATGTAAAACCGGAAGTGCGACTAACTTGAGATAAACAACGATGGAATAATAGCGATACGTCGATAAAAAGTTCGCTTAACGATTTTTTTATCGAGATTCACACTTAGCTCGTACCACATTATTTAATCGCTTATCTTGTTTGCGCATCGAGATCAAAATAAATATCGGATTTATCGGCAAACTTACCAGCTCCTTTGGCATGTACGACACGCTCGGGTATTCTTTCTCTGTTGAAATGCGACTGCTCGTCCAGATAAACAAAGTCCTGAAGTAGCAAGGGTCCGCGAGGACCAACAGTAAGACTCGCGGTCTTGTTAGCGATCGGTGCTCCATTCGCGCTCAGTAGAACGGGAGGATCGGCCTAGAAAAATAATAAACGATAATAGGCTCAAGTACGTCCGGTTATCGATTTTCATCGATATCGAATAGAATTTTTTATCGATGGAATTTTGATTACAAATGGTATTAAAAAATAGAATTTTGTAATTTCTTAATCGACTCTTGTAATAAAAATTCTATTGATATAAAATTCTAAGATTAAGAAATTACACGATTAAAAAATTGCAAAATTCTATTAAAAAATAGAATTATTACAAAATTTACAAAATTACAAAATTTCTATTACAAAATTCTATTTTTTAATAGAATAGAATTTTTATAATTATAAAATATTTTATTTTTGTAATTTCTCAATCTTAGAATTTTGTATCGATGGAATTTTTATTACGAGAGTAAAATTCTAAATTTTAATTCTATTCTATTCTAAATTTTTTAATTCTATTAAAAAATAAAATTTTGTAATTTCTTAACCGATTCTCGTGCGAAGATAGCTCTGTTCGATTTTAAAGACTAGAACTCGTTCGAACATCTGTTTTTTTTCTATTTTGTTTCATCATGACGCTGTTGAGTTTCTGTACAAAAAATATATTAATATTTTTCTTGTTATTTGTGTAGAAATGATGAGCGTCGCTTGCCAGGACGGGTAGACGGTTTACCGGTTCGACGACTATAACGAGCCAATAACGCGCCATCTCGGATGCTCATTGCCTTTCAAATTGTCTTCACGATTTACTAATGGGAGGGATTCGCTATCTGTGCATTCGTCGATCGATTGTTTCCATTTTTCATGCCTCGAAAGCCTATCGTAAGTCGCGACCGGGTTTTGCTTTCACTCGGAATCGTAACATCAACAACGTTGCGCACGACTCGTTCGTACACTAGATTTGCATATTGCTCGCTGAAGCAAGATTGTGCCAATTAGCCGTGTCGAGAGATGTTCTGGAGCAACGAGAAGATAGTCGGCGGTTGCACAATGTCGTTAATTTTTGTCAACGATAGTCAAATTGGTGCAAACTTTTACAAATTGATTTTAGTGACTTTGAGTCTTTGGAAAAATTGTCATGTTTTTTTTATGCTTTGGGTGGAAGATTAGCTTTGCAAAATAATATTGTTTGATTCGATTTGAGACTCGGGCTACTGCGCACTATACTCAACTCTTCTAAACGCAGAGCTTTTATTTCTCGAGTCACTAAATTATCGACGTTGTCAAATTGGTGCAAACTTTTTCAAATTGATTTTAGTAACTTTGAGTCTTTGGAAATATTGTCAGGTTTTTTTATTCTTTGTGTGGAAGATTAGCTTTGCAAAATAATATTGTTTGATTCGATTTGATTCTCAGGCTACTGCGCACTATACATAACTCTTCTAAACGCAGAGCTTTTATTTCTTGGGTCACTAAATTATCGACGTTAATAATAATCGTTCCGTTTTTCCTCAAACGTAAATTACAATAATGACACGTGAGTGAAGATAAAATCATTTTTGTATTTTCCATAAAAAGAAAAAATATTTCTGCTCATATATGAATTATTAAATTGGTGACAACTTTCTCAACTTGATTTTAATAACTTTGAGTCTTTAGAAAAATTGTCAGGTTTCTTCTATTCTTTGTCTGGAAGTTTATTTTTGCAAAATAATATGGTTTAATTCGAGTTGATTCTCAGGCTACTGCGCACTATACATAACTCTTCTAAACGCAGAGCTCTTATTTCTTGAGTCACTAAATTATCGGCGCTAAATTCGCGCAATTAAATTACCAATTAAAGCAAGAATAATAATCGTTCCATTTTTCTTCAAACGTAAATTACAATAATGACGCGTGAGTGAAGATACGCAAAGTCATTTTTGTATTTTCCATAAAAAGAAACAATATTTATGCTTATATAAGGAACTTTGTCTCCCAAGTGCGTCGGTCACGAACACAGCGCCTCATTGTTTTTTTATTTCCCATTCCCACCAGTCGTTATCGCCCAAGTACGCTATTACAAATCGTCGAGGTACCAATATTATGTCGCGACGATTAAAAATCAATTTAAACAAAAAAGAACAAGTAAATAAAATCCTCTCTTTAAAAACATTAATTTTCCAAACTCTCGACTCAATAAAAATAACTCAAATCTATTTAAACAAACAAATAAAATCGTCTCTTCAAAAACATTCATTTATCAATCTCTCGAGTTAACATCGTTGATAAAAAGAACTCAATCATTTTATTTCTTCCATTCATAAAATAAAAATGATAAGAGACTGTTATCATCGTCCCCCGCACGATTCCAGTAAACTTAGAAACGCATTAAAATTCCAGTAAAGAGTAAACAGTTGCGTTTCATCCGTTTCATCACATTCGTTGAATTATCGAATAAAGTACACAATATTTTTTCTTCCTTGAATTAAAAACGAACCTAACCTATAAAATTAATCGATCACACGGACTGAATAAAAAAATAATTAGCTCAGTGACGTATGAAGGTAAAAGTCGACGACTTTATCATCGAATCAACGATGGGAATTAAAAATAACGAATTGACCGATGGTCATAGCGTTTTCCTTTATAACGAGTGCGTCGCCATTTTTGGACTAGTCACGTGGTACCCACGCTTACGTTCCATAAACATACACACGCTTCGTGTCTGGACCGTTGCAACGTATTTTTATTTATTCAATCTAAATTTCTGTTTAACTATCTAAAAAATTATTATCTCCGATTATAATCGAGATAACTCACCTTCATATTTCTTTTATAATCGTTCAATTGGTCCGACGCTGCATCTCTCGACATCTTGCTGTCGTTTTCCTTTAAATTCTTGGTACTGTCACAAGTGTAAGATCGTTGAAAGCCTCGAAAAACTAACGACCCGATGGACTTAGAGAAATTGTGAATACGCCTAGGCAAACCGGTTCGACGATGCGGCGATGTACACGAGTTACTCGCTACTCGAGACAACAACTCTGTCCTTTTATCGGTTCGTTCGTGCTGCAGTTTATGGTGGGAGAAGCTCGAAGTTGTGGTAGGAGCGATTTGACGCGACGATACGATGAGAATCGGCAGGCTATTCGTTATTGCCCTCAGGAGGCAAGTTCCTCGTCTCGTCACTGACAAAACTTTGCCGGACATAATATCTCTCCGTTACGACGAATTTAATCTGGAAACTATCGAATGCGACGGGACGATCTCGAGTATTATGGGTCGTGTCGCGAACGACATCTTGAGACGAGAATTGAGGAGAGACTAGGAAACTTGGCCAGGTCCGCAATTAGATTTTCCTGTCGTACTCTTTTTATTTTGTTTGATTTTATTTTTTTTTCTGTTCAAGTCGCGTTGAAACATTCGTTTCGAAATTTGACAGTACTCAGTTTCGTTAACAAGCGACGATCGAATTACTAAGGAAAAAAAGAAAATAAAAATTGGGGTGTACAAAAGTTCAGTGAATTTTTTCGCAACCGTTCGCTGACCTTTATCGAGCCATCGCGTAGAAAAACAAATTCTGCAAATTTCGTGCTTCTCGCGATCCGACGGCAAACATTCTCGCTCGAGCATAAAGCTTCGTATCTTATCGATATTTGTACAAGCTGAATCTTTATAAAAAAAAAGTCATAGCAATTTTTTTCGCGATATATAGGGTGAGTTTTATAAGGTGGCTGGAACTTTGTTTTAAGGTAGATGGGATCGTTAGAAACAAAAGTTGTAGATATACATTAGCGATATTCTCAATAGTTTACGAGATATGAGTGTTTAAAGTTGGTCCAATGAGAGCGCGCCGAGCAGCGTTGGTGCCGCCCCCTCTCGCCCTAGTTGTAGAGATAGCACAGTGTAGGGCGTTATATTTAAGGTTGCAAAATTCAGAGCAGTCAATTTTCTTTATTATATTTTACGCAGTCATTTTTATTTCTCGGGCATTGACTGCGAGAACGGGGAGTGGGCGGCTCCAGACGCTTCTCGACGCGCTCTGATTGGACCAACTTTAAACATTGATATCTCGTAAACTATCAAAAATATCACTAATGTATATTTGCAACTTTTGTTTGCAATGATCTCATCTACCTTAAAATAAAGTCTTTTACACTTTATAAAATTCACCCTGTATAAGTTTTATACAGACTTTACTTCCATCTCAAAATTCTATTTATTTATTTGCGATCCGTTATAATTATCAGAATGAAGAGAAACTTTGGTTAAACAGAAACGATGATTTTTTTTGATCCAAGCGAGGAAAAAAATTGCAATTTTTTCAATTAGCACAAAGTCAGCTGTAATTTGAAAGTCCAATGATTTAGCAACAAAATAACGAGACGATTAGATCCAACGCTCGTTGCGAATATTGCTCGAGCATGACAAATACAGGAAGGTCGTTGTGTCGATGCGTTTCTACAACGTTATTAAGGCGATAAACCACTCTAGAGGCTAAAAAATACAGCAAACTTTAGGATTTTTGTTTAAAGAAACTAAACAACATATCGAAATTTTATAAAAAGATTTTCGTTATTTAAGTATCGAAGACTGTTTATAAATTTTATCAGAGCTTTACTAAACAAAATAGCTGCTTCTCAGCATTTTTTCAGCCGTGCCTTTTCTTTTTCATTGCTGCCTGGTCGAATCTACAATTGCTGCAACTTTAAATCTACAGCAATGAACCAAAAAGAAGATATAACAGTTTCGACACAACATAAGATTTTTTTTTAAATTGATTTTTGCAAAAATGGCGTATTGTTAAACAAAAATTTCGACAAAACGTAAACAAAACGCACAAAAGTTGTTAATAAAATTTGAACTATGCAATATAAAAATAAAATCCTACCTAGTGTCGAAATTGTTCTAATACTATATCGAATTCTTTTTGTTTATTTATAAACAAACAATTTATAAACAACGCTGGATACTTGTACAATAAACTTTTACCAAATTTCGAAATGTTGTTCAATTTCTTTGAAAAATAATCCTAAAATTTGTTATATTGTTCTACCTTTAAGAGAATGGTTTACCCCCTTAATCCCATCGAAGAAGCTGACAATAAAATTGTTTATGAAACTACAAATTTCGTTTCTCCCCCCGTAACTCACTTTATTCAATAATTAATTATAACGCCGTAGCGGCTCGTAACGAGCCAGGTACAATTCCGTTAAACCCGGAACATATATCTTATCGTCACTTAGCCAAGGGCTCGACAAAAAGGCGCGTGGAGCGTCGAAAAATCATGAAAGACAACAAAAAACAAAACAAAAAATTTGAAAGAAAAAAAAAGAAAACATTAAAAATCGTCACGCCCTCTATAACGCAGCTTTATCGAGCCCCGTATCACACACACGTCCGCGTCACATATTTATACGATACTCAATATTTTCTATAGGGCCATTTTTAAGCTACGCGTGTCATTTTATAAATGATATAATCGTGTTCCGTTAATTCTTTCTTTCTGTTGTTTTTTTTTGTTTCTCTTCTGTTGGTTTGTTTTTGTCTTTTTCGATTCGTCGTAGCAGTTTTTATCTTTGGTAAGACGATCTTGTACGAATATTCTAGATACAAAAGCATTGCGGGAATATCGCGTCGAACCAGCCCTGGTATTGAGTTTAACGCGATAACGATGGTAAAAAAAGGAGAAAAGATCAAAAACCAAGTAAATCAAATGAAATAAAAATGAGCGTGAAAAAAAAACGACATGATTTGTACGACTTCTATTTCATTTATCGTTTGGCGAATTCGTTGGATTAAAATTTATTGGCACGCCAACTGCGAAGAAGAGAGAGAGAGAGAGTGCTATTTGCATTTGTGTGTTCCAGTCGTTCTCTCTATATTGGCTCGACGAATCGAAAGTGCCCAGAGAGTTTGCTTCGGCAGCGAATCGATTTTTTAACGTTACATTTTTTTTTCTCCTTTTTCCAGGTACAACTTTAATCCATCTTGCTCGTGAATAAAGGATGATTCGCGAAATTCCCTGAGTGGGAAGTATGAGGGGAAGGCAGTGGTAGGCCGAAAAAACAATTTTCGTTCGTCGAAGCTTAACTCAAACGTATATGAGAATTAGCGAGCTGGTTCGAAGTTTCCCGGATGCTTTGTACAGAAATCGGCCGGTTCTGGGTCCAAGAAAGAAAAGGCAAAGGAAAAGCAAGAAAATGTAAGGGAAAAGAAAGAAAATGTTAGGGAAAAGAAAGAAAAGACAAAGGAAAAGCAAGAAAATGTAAGGGAAAAGAAAGAAAATGTTAGGGAAAAGAAAGAAAATGTAAGGGAAAAGAAAGAAAATGTTAGGGAAAAGAAAGAAAATGTAAGGGAAAAGAAAGAAAATGTAAGGGAAAAGAAAGAAAATGTAAGGGAAAAGAAAGAAAATGTAAGGGAAAAGAAAGAAAAGGCAAGGGAAAAGAAAGAAAATGTAAGGGAAAAGAAAGAAAATGTAAGGGAAAAGAAAGAAAATGTAAAGGAAAAGAAAGAAAATGTAAGGGAAAAGAAAGAAAATATGAAAAACGAGAAAGAGATGTACGGAAATTCGAGGAATTGCAGTCGTTCGCGAAGACAATTTGCGGGCAGCGAGATATTTTAGAGGCAACGACGACGACGATGACGATTTGTATCGCGAACGACACCTTCCTCGCGACTCGAGCGATTACCTTTGATGAATCACGTTGTTTTCTGCTTTTCCGCGTGGAATATACATTTTGTACGCTATTTAAAAAATAAAAATATAATCGAAGGCGTGATAAAGAAACCGGAAAGAAAGAAAACAAGAAAGAAAGAAAGATCGTTGATCGGAGATAAAAGCTTGCCGATAAAATCCTACGGTGGCTTATTATTCGCTTTCTTCTTTTTCATTATCTTTTTGTCTTCGTCGTTCTTTTATAAATAATTTCGATCAATAATTATATATAATTTGTCAATAACTATGTATAAATTACTATGTCCAGGCGCGAAATTTTTTCGTAGATCGGTATTGGCCAATGATTAACGCCGAAGAAGCGAGCTAGCGCATGCACGCGATTCTAAATTCGCGCGAGAATGATCGCGTCGAGCGAGATTTTTAAAAAACAGAAAAATTACAATCTCTTAAAAATAGAAAAGAAAAAAAGAAACGATCGTTTAATTCTTCTCTCTCTTTTCGAAACAGAGCGGAGGGAGTTTACGCGAATAATCCCAATTTTACTTGCGACTGTATTTCCTTTCTCACCGGAGACGCGAAAGAAAAAAAAAACATCATCGGTGCTAGATAAAAGAGAGAAAAAAAGGATAACATAGAAAGAAAAAGAATAAAATTGTTACAAGCGACGGATTTTCATTCGCGATGAAAAATCTCGTGGCTGAAAAGCTCCAACGAGAATCGATTCGACGAGGCGAAATCTTTCGTAATCGTTGCCGTCTCGATAATCTACGAATTATTCGTAATAATCACATCTAATTAAATATTTTCTTTATAGTTAGGTAGCACGTTACTTCGGTTTTTCTTTTGCGTAAAACACAGCTCGTCTCGTTCTTCTCTGTCTCAACAAGAAGGTGTAAACGACCAATGGCAAGATTGCCTCAGTTTCACAACTTCAACCATCGCTTAAAATTCCTTCCCATTCGCGTTTCAACGTTAACGCGCTCGTTTCATCTCCTTTCGTCTCGGATCGAGTCAAACCGTCCGCGGTTTTTGCTTTGTTCTTTTTTCTTTTTTGTATGTTTGTTTTTTTTTTGGCGGTTCTAGAATCCTTCGTTATTAAATCGTTATAGCTCAAGCGGATCATGCACCCTCGAAAAAAAACATATTCGTCCGTCACGTGGGTTAGCCATTCATTTGGACCGGCAAGGGCAATTCCACGCGCCAAACGATCAGATGACTTTGCTCGCCGTGTTCCTCAGGATTGGTCGACGAAGCTGCGTTCAATCGTTCGAGTCCTTCCTCGGTATCCTCACCATCACCTGCAGAAACATAATGTTGTCATGATTCAATGATCGATACAAGTCAGATACGTGAATTTGGACAAACGTGCAATTTTTTATGTTGTTTTTTGCTTTTAATCCTTTTATCCTTTCTGTACAACAGAGAGAAAGCTCAACTACCCCCAGAGAGCACAGACAAACGAGAAACGAAGAGAGAAGGTACGGGAAGATAAGGTATCGTCGATAGATAACGATTGATAACGATCGATAGATATCGATTGATAACAATTTATCTCATCCACTTACATCTTTATCTCTCTCTCTCTCTCTTCATCACTCGATTGTATCAATATGTACAATTAATCTACGGGAACCTGTTTGTTAGTTTTGTCAAAGGAAACGTGCGATTATTACTTGCGTATACGTGTTTTGTTATCGTGTACGAACGATTTGCGAGTTGGAATGAATTGTTGTGTTCGTATGTGTTTTACGTTTTTTTTCTTGTTTTTTATAACGTTGATTAGTTCATTCTTAAGGTAGTCGTATCGGTGAGAGGATTAGAATTGGATTCTCGTTTTTTCTCACATTCTAAGTGGACTGAGCTTTAAGTTTATTAAGAAAAATTGTTGCTAATCGACTAAAGAACAACGTACTCAAAATTCAAATTGATCCTACGTAAAATTTATTTGTTATATAATAAAGAAAATCATGAATTTTGTTTCCATAAGATTTGTTATAAAAAGTAATTTAAGCTTCTTTGATGTCATATAAAAATGTGTGCAAAATTTCAAGACATTCATCGACCAAATAATCATGATGCTCATTGTATAATTGTTGCAATATTTAACATAGGCTCTTATGTGAGATTGTGAAAATTGACGATTTTCAAAAATAGGTGTCGTGATTCTTGAGTCGATAAAGGCTTCTGAAATTTTACACACATGTACATATGACATCAAAGAACGTTTCTGCAAATTTTCAGTGAAATCTAATGGAAACACTGTAACGATAGGACTACCTTAATACTCGGGTTAATATTTTAGACGAAACAATGAGGGATGATCCAACGCCCTGAAAAAGACAAAGTACTCTCTGGGGGGTATTACCTGACCAACTGCCATACTATGAGATGGGTCGCCACATCACTCTCGTCTTCCGCTTCCTCAGCTGAAATGATCAATTTGCCAATGACCCAAACCCGACCCACCCAATTTTTGTCGTTGTTTTTTCTTTTTCTCTTAAATCTACGATGTTTATGATGATTTCATTTGTCTCATGAAGAACTTTTCTTTCATTTTCAGACTCGTGGTGTTGAAAAAAAGTTTAAACTTTCTTCGAACCGGCGAGGTTACTCACCAACGCGAAAATCGATGTAGCCTTCGCCACCGGAGAGTACGAGCATCGCTGGTTGTGCGTCGTCGGACGCTGCACTTTGACCACCGTGACCTGAAACACATTGTTGAAAGCGTTATTGAGATATTTGTGGGATTTGCGAATTAAAATAAGGTCGAATCACGAACGTCTCCATTTCAATGAAATTCTTCACATTCTCATTTTCCATTCAGTCCTCACAAAGTTCAGAAACATATAAGCTCGATGCATCGATCGTTGGCTTGACCTTTGTTCGCATCTTTAGCATAGCGTACGAAATTCCGAATTGAATATTTCACTTCGTTAATATTTCATTGGTCGAGTGGAATTACAATTAAAAATTCAAATGAAGCTCCAAATTTGATGGAATTAATTAAAAATAAATATCGCTAGGTTCAATGAAAGAGGAAATCCTTTACCAGGTACGGCGACGAACATCTTCACCGCGTCTCTGTGTCCGTGAAAACTGAGCTGGGCGTGTGCCATGCTGCAATAAGGAACGAAACTTCCGGGCGTTACGCCATGATCCGAGGCGAATATTCTAACGCCTACACCAGGTGCCTCGACCTTTCCTCCTACAGTTTGAACTCTCGACACAGCCAAGGAACCACCAGCACCTAAAATTTTGATTTGACGATTATTTATTTCTCCTCGCTTCGCGACAAATCTCACTGTTTTTAAGTCAAAGTAATTATACAAAATTTCAGGAATTAGTTTAAAGAAGAATAAACTTACATTCCGACAATGGAACGGATATTATAACACCGTTTCCCGTACCGATCCATAGTCTGTTCGACGATATGAGCAACGCGGTTATTCGTACGAATGAAAATCCAAGTTTTCCTGTACCCAACATCTTGCTAACGTACGGCTCGATATCAACATCCTGAAGATGCTGATAGGTGTGAGCGTGATAGAGCCTGAGCGTTGAATCGAGACGTATACTAACCCAGACTCCTTCCCCGAGCCAGGCTAATTGCCTGACCTGAGATTCTCTTCGTGGATGCGCATCGACGGTACACTGAAACCAGTGTCCTATCTCTTACTCTCACGAGGCGAAGACACGACGTGCGTTGAGATAACGCGATCAACGATATTGTCTGCCTATCTTCGATCAGTAACCGAGGTTTAATAACCAGGAACGAAACTTACCTCGAGCCTCATGAGAATCGGATCGATAACATGAATCTTATTTCTGTAACCGCACCAGACGGTTTTACCGGTAACGGCGGTCATACACCTTATGGAATGTTGAGGACTACCAAGAGTTATAACATGATGCTGCGAAAGATCCCATTGACCATCGGATCCTCTTCGGAAAATAGCGACTGTACCATCAGCCAGAGCGACGAGAACTCGACCTTGTACATGACTGAAAGAAAAATTGGTCCGAGTTAAATCAGTCTTTGTTACAAAATTAGATTTAGGATCGTTTGTAATCCTTGATAGTTTCTGTTGTATCGCTTACACAATAGCTAGAGCAGCATCCTTCAAACGAACGGTATGTAAGCAAACTGACCACTTGGCCACGGCTGAGTGAACGTAAACAGCACCATTTTGAGCTCCGAGCCACATAGTCGGTTGTACCGAAGACATTTTCTCGATAGGTGCAGTTTCCTCTCGAGCAACCTGATCATTCTCGTCCTCGGTACCGTTGACGCCACTGTCGTCATTTTTGCGCGACACTGCGAGAGTCGTGGGACTCTTGACAAATTGTACTTTGCCCAAATTCGCCGATTCGCTGTCGACGTTCTCCAGACTCTGTGGTCCGGTATTAGAAGCCTCGACCTCAACGATTTTTTCTGAATCCTCGCTTGGTTTCTCGTCGAGAGAAAAAGGAGCGCTTACGCTTTCAGACGTGGCCAAACTCCTGTCCTCGGAATCCGTGCCTTTCAAAGAATTGTTACGTTCGTCGTTCGACGTTGGATCGTCTAGTGACATTTGTCCCTCCTCGATACCACCGTTGCTGCTTATGTCGCGCTCGCTAATACCGTTCGTCATTCTCAAGGGACAATCTTCCGAACTCTGAACGTAATCGCTCTCTTTGGCTCCCGGTACGCTCGCGATGCACAACAAATGACCTTGACAAACGTTGAAAACCTCGAGTATGTCTGCAGGATTGTTCGCGTCAATTACTGTTACTTTCGACATCTTCGGGGTCGACGTACAAATCCAAACGAGTGAGCTCAGCTGTTGCTCGAGACGTTCAGCCTCGAGGCGACGTTGCTCGTGCTCTTGGAGTTCCTTATCGAGATGCTCGACAGCATCCTCGACCTCGGCCTTTGCGTTTATCGTCTCGCGAGCTTCCGCTGCGTAAAACACACTTCCACCTACCATACTACCACCGTCTCGTGTCTTTCCACCGCTCAGATTAACTCCGGCACCGCACCAGATCTATCGTGGCAAATAAAAACAAAATAATAAATAAGAAAATGATAAAAATTGACTAAAATTCTTGCTCGTTGATGTGCAAAGTTTCTTGACAAATTTTCGTTCCTCGTGGTTACCTTCATGCCCGGTTCCGTTTCTTGGAGAGGTCTACAGTAAACTGGTACTGGAACAGGATGTCGTGCCGGAGCACTTGGTTTTCCTGGTAAACTCCAACCGTAAGCTTGTAAACGTCCATCCTCCTTTCTAACGTGAGCTCTCACTTGTCGATACTGTTCTCTTCGCTCGTTGGCTCGTCTAGCGTACAACTTTTCCGACGACCTGTAATCAAATTTGTCCGCAATATTGTTACGTACTCACGTATCTCTCTTGCGAGCGATAATCTCCAGAGGAAAGGGGCGACCAGCGACGTTAAAATAATAACAATAAGTCGAGTGAAATAAAAATCGTAAATGCGAGATAATCGGAAAAATTGTTCGTTTATTTACAATATCAGTATTGACATTGTAATAAGGGGGTGTAAAAAAAATGAAACGAAAAAACAAAGAATAACGTTTACAAACTCGTATTCGCTAAATGGATTTTCTCTCGTCGATCATTCTCACAGCGGTATGTCTGACTAGATTTCACTCACACTCGTGCCTGATAAATCTAAATTTTTGTACACACGAAAAAT
Source organism: Tryphoninae sp. A BG-2022a (assembly GCA_030522965.1). NCBI lineage: Eukaryota > Metazoa > Arthropoda > Insecta > Hymenoptera > Ichneumonidae > Tryphoninae sp. A BG-2022a. The sequence goes on along the minus strand of JAPYZT010000183.1, from coordinate 24,347 downwards.
TCTCGATGCTGCGTGCTCTTCCACACGTACAAAGTATACAGGCGATACACAAAGTATTTGCGAGAAGCGAGATTGAAGATAGAGAGAAGAATAGAGATCGTGCAGTGAGAGAAATCAAATAGAGAGAGAATTGTATTAATACAAAGCTAACGCAAAATTCAGATCGTGTGTCGGATAATTGTGTGCGCTCTTGAGAGTCGAGAGATTCTTTAGATCTTCCGGAAAATAGTAACGGAGTAATTTTACACGCATAAAAATAAGACATAGAGATGCCTTTCTACACAAAACAAGAAACCCAACGATTTGCCCAAAAGTGGTTGCAATAACGAAGGGTTCAAAATTGTGCACGTTATACAATTATAAAGTTATTTGTCATCTCACATTGTGTCTCCTTGGTCGAGAAAATCGTGACGACTCTTGAGCGTTCGTCTACGCATCATGTCCAAAGGTGGCGCTGGGACAACTTGATTCGTTGGTGCGCTGTAGCGAATGTGTGGCATTGTGTGCGAACTTCGGACTAGAGTCCCCCGGTCGGCTGGTCCGGTGAAAAGATTACTAAAACTGTTTTTTTTTTCGAAAATAGCATATTAAATAAAAGTTTGAGAATTGTAATCGTTTGAGAAACACGAAGGTCTATAATTCTTTCGTAGATACTCACAACTTCCAGACGGATTGTTTACTCCCAGATATACTGGCAGGATCAGTTTTGCTGGCCCTTATCATTTCCGTCCATCTGACTGCTTCTTGAAGCTCCATGAATCGTTCCTTGTATTGGTTTCTCTCCATGAGGACTCGCGCCATTTCCACCCTGGTGAATCTCTTTCTTTGAGCTAGTGGCACATCCTCCTCGTCGTCGCTCTTTGTTGCTTTAGCAGCTGCTTCCGCTTCCTCTTTCACCTTTTTGAGCTCCTCCTCCAACGCTGTTACCTTCTGTCGTAAACGATCTCTAGCCTGTTGCAGGCCTCTTACTTCTTCACGAAGAATTTCTTGTTCACTGAAAAGGAATTGTAATTAACGATTAGCTAAGAATATATTTTTCTGGCACATTCGTGAGAACTGACCTCGTCAATTCGTCGACTTTGACGATAAGATCATCCTTGACGATGTTCAGGGCGTTTTTCGTCGCCAAGAGCTCGTTGTTTTCCATAATGAGATTTTCGACCTCCTTTCCCATACCTTGACGAATGGGATTGTTACATTGAAATATGTAAAGAACAAGCTATGAAATATTTATTTTTGTTATTATGTTTTATTAGTGAAATATAGGATTGTGTAAAGTGCATGCATGAACCGAGCGAGACTCAAGAAAGCCTCAAGATTGGAAAAAAGCGGCTGATCTCGTGGGGCTAGCTTACCGAAAAAGTTGTCATTGACTGGATGGTTATTCGTCACATGCACCATTTTTGTTTCATGAAGTTTGGATGATAGGCAGTTGAGCAGCAAAGGAAGAATAAAACAGCACAAGTTAGTCGACGATATTGTTTGGCCGTGGTTAAACAAAAAAAGAAAAAAGAGAAGAATATTGTAACACAGATTAATAACATATTGGCAAAAATTAATCGCGAAACGAATAAAACAGTCGGAATGCGACAACAGTTATTTTGGGATTATCATACCCGATGAAGCATATTCTCCTGGATGAACCCAGCTTCCTAAAATCGTAGAATACGTAAATTTTAGTTTCGCCTTTATGAATCTATACAGACCGTAAGTGCTTGGATAGCTAAGAAAACAGAAATTTACCAGTGATATCAGCTCCTTCGTCCATCTCTCCGAGAGCATCGGAATCTTGGAAGCTGAGCTCTTGATACAATGTATTGCCACTTCGTTGTTCTCTCTCGGTTCTGCTTCGTCCACCCGGTGTCGAGGCCAATTTGTCAATTGCAGTCGGTGTCGTTGGTGTCAATATAATTGGTCGTGTCTCAGTTTCTGGACTCTCATCTGTGCGAGTTTAACAAATTAAGCGAGGGGTTCTTTGATATTGAGAAAAAAACACCAAGTGGGAACTCACGTCTCGATATCGCAGTAGTTTTGTTTTCCTGCATAGGATGATCAGTCAGTTGACTCTTATCGGACATTTCGATAGCAGCCTCGCTACTACTGTCCTGCATCTCGGATTTTAAATTCAGCATATTGGGTGGATTATCGTCCTGCGCATCGTCGGCATTAATGCTTGCCTCGAGACTCTGAAAACCATAACTCAGAGGGCCGGAGCTTCGCGACATGTGAGCAAGTCCGAGTGACGGTAATCGAGATGGACCACGTCCACCTGTCGTATTTTCCAATCTCTCCGTACTACCGACTAACATTTTCGTTCTTTCCATATAATCTACGTGAGTTTTAAACAATTCGGTGTAACGATCGTGCAAACGCGAATACTCGCGCTTCAATTCGGCCTCTTTCTCCTCCAGACGTACAACTGTGGATGGATAAAAGATGAGCAATAGTTTAGTCTCGTGTTGTATGATATTCTCAATTATCTTACGTACTGTCAATAGGGCATTACGAGGCGACATTTCACGGGACAAAAAAGTGACCAACAGAAAATAGATAGAAAGTTGCAGGTCCGTAGAAACAAACGTGAATGAAGACAAATTCCCAATACTATGATGACATCGGCAGTGAGACAGAAAGCGAAACGACGATGGAAGAGGTCCCGATAGTTCCCAAATAGTAAAAAATTCGTGCAATATGAATTTTCGATGAAACAGAAACGAAACGACATAAAATTATCGTTATACGAGGAACGTAAAGTATACGCTAGTTAAAAGAAACAAAAAACAGAAAATAATCTACTCTACTGTAGGAAGGTGATCTGTGGGGGGATGAACTGGAGATGGCTTTGTCATTTGTACCATGGTCGTGAGAATTCTTCGTCTTCAGCTCTAGCATTCTCAGGATCGACTCTAAACTATCAATTTTTCCTAATAACTCTTTTCTCTCATCTTCCGCCACATCCTCGAGCTCCAACAGTTTCTGAATACAAAAGAGGATATTAATATCTTGACCGCAATAAATGGAACAATTTTTACAAAGCATATATTCTTACCTGATCGGAGGTTTTACGGAGTTGCTTCTCTCTTTCATATTGCGTAACCAGCTGTTCGTTGTCCTCTCTCAAAAGTTCTAATTCTACTTCGTGTTCCTGATTTTCGGTATAAGCTATATCCAAACATTCTAGAACATTGACTAGCAGAGGCATCAGTTCCTTGACAACATCCTCGTCGTATCTCGCTATCATTCTCTCAAATTCTTGATAAATACTCCCAGCAAGGGACTGTACTTTTTCCGACATCACCACATGACTATCCTCGTGTGTCCCGTACACAGTTTCCTGTTCCATCTTGAACGTGTCCACGCCACAGGCGTTCTGAAAAATAAAAATAACAATTGATTCTCCGATACATCGACATGTCTTTAATTTTGCAAATCAATATTTACTTTTTAAAGGTTCTCTATAAAGCTGTTATTTAATAATTTCCATACAATTCGATTATTTGCAATAGACAGCCGTGTCACTGACATAAAAAAAAAATTATAACTCTTTAGCCAAAAAAATTATTTTCAGAAATAGTAATACTCGCTAATTACTTTGTGTTGTAAACAGTACATTAACGACACACTAGTGGCATATTAATGAGTTATTAGGGGCATTAAACGTCGTAATGGTTTAGTGTTAAAAGGGTTGAGTAAATAAAAATTAATCGACCTCGACAAAGCTAGTCTAAAGTAATCTTGAGTTGGCACATCGATATGTATGAGACAGGCACAGCTGTGATATGTCTATTGCATAATTTATAACATCAATAATTTACGATCATTCAATTTTTAAGTCACGCATAAAAAATATCCAAGGAATTTATGTTTATCATTTCGAAATAAACTAATAGTATGAAATTCACGGCGGATTAGTAAAAATTGTACCAAGAAATACAATAAATATTGAATAAATTCTAGGAACGTTGAATCTCACCTAACCTTGATGTCATGCAACTAACTTACGACAAAAATAACTAACGCTAATATCAGCGCACATTATTCGTAAACAAATGTCGTTTTTGCGTCGTTGACAATATAAAAGTCACAGCGTGTACGTGACGTGGTCGAAAAATAAGTAAGCGAAGTGAGAAAACTAGAGGCAAATAAAAACATCTTGCCTTTACGTGGACCGTGCCTGTTGTGACGTTTCACAACCACTGTACAATCCAAATCCACGATTCTCTCTCTTCTTTCTTATCTTTTTGTCTTTTTCTTTCTTTCTTTTCACAGGACAGAGAGATTCTCTTAGGCTCAAACTTCCATGAAGAGAGCACGCACTGGTGCGCTCACACGTAACGATTTTTCCTAAACCGTAACACCGACGATGACATTGCTAATGCAAGAAATTCGACGATCCGGGTGACATTTGTTCAGCTTTTCCTCACACTTGGTCGCACTTGTTTTCTATCGTTCTATGCGAATACCATCGCCATTTTCCAACCATTGACTGTTCGCAACACACTCTCGAATCTCCTCGTCAGGGACGACACTTTTCCGCGACTTTAGATACGCTCTCTGCCTCGGACAGTACGTATTAGCGATAGAGCAAGCATGCTATGTATAGTAAAGTATACAGTATATGCTCTTAAATGGATCCGTGGCAAAACGGACAACGGACCACTGAATTTCGTCTCCCACCTACGTATATTCTTCATATACAGTTCAGATGTACTTCAAAACCCAAGGAGAACGGCCAATCTCCCGATTACCATCTACTGCAATTTGAAAATCGTACAGAGAAGATAATACGAGCCCACGATCGATCCGAAGCTTTGCTCTCTATGTTCCTATTTTGCCTACGGAGTCTTGCCATCGTATCATCAGCCAATATACACCTCGTTATCATTGATAATTGTAATATGACCTTCCCACAATCGAATCGACCCTCGCGAGGACATTTGAATAAATATTAAACACTCTCAGAATTATCGTTTTTATTTGCTCATCAGTAGCAATTAATCTACAGACTATCGCAGTTATTTTTCTTATTTTTATAAATATCGTATCGCTTATGATTACGAGTATAAATGAGTTGTTTGGATTGTGTGAAAAATACCGGTGGGCATGATTAAAGCTGTGGAATTAAATACTTGAAATGGGATAGATTCGCTGTTACAAAGAATACAGCGAGACTCGAATAAACGCTCTCCAACGAAGAATGTATGTATCACGGTATAAATTAAGATTAGAGGACTAGTCTAGTAATTATCGGTGTATCGTCTGCCCCACGAGCCGCCTGAATTGCGTCCACGACCCCGTTGAAATCCTCCACCGTATCCTCCGTCATTGCCATAGCCACGATTACCATAGCCTCCTCGATTATCAACATGTCCACCGCTAGAATTGCCTCCGAAGTGTCCACCACCGGAATTACCACCACCGAACATTCCACTTCCAAAGTTTCCACCGCCGGAATTTCCATGTCCGAACATTCCACCACCTGAATTTCCACTTCCGAAATTTCCACCGCCATAATTGCCACCGCCGTAATTGCCGCCTCCATAATTTCCACCTCCGTAATGTCCACCGCTGTAATTGCCTCCACCGGAATTATTACCACCGTATCCACCGCGTCCACGGAATCCACCATCGCCGCGCATTAACTTAGACGGTACTCCATTATCACCGCTGAAACCAGTAATGTGCGGTCGTGATGACCGACGAGCTCCAAATCCACCGCCTGTTATCGGTTCCATGTCGTGACGACCCGCGTTCATGCCACATAAACTTTTGATAACGGCCAAAACCTGGAGATGAATTGGTCAAAAAAATTAGTCGTCTACCTTATATTGTATCCGAGCATTCGATTCTCAATTACCTTCTCTTCGAGTGGACTCAAATCGAGAATAGTTTCTGGATCTTTGGCAGCTCGTACGACGAGGCTCTCCAGTGCTGGACGCAAAGCTACGATAGCCGCAGCGTGTGCAGGATTCATGTCAAGATTCACCCAATTATCCAGTCTTATAACATCGTCGATGTACTCGACTTTGCGAGATCCAAAGAGTAGCAAATGAATCGGTGACACCATCGTCATTTGTTTGCACGAAACTGCTCGCGTGCGAATCTGCAATACAAGTTAGTTGGTGATTAACAAATTTACCAGGTGCATAATTTAGTCAATTGCCATATATTCTCCCTCACCTTCTCGCCAAATACGAAAAAAGGGAATGGGAAAGTTTGTTCGAAATTGCTGCAGTTTACAGACGTTTTATGAATCAATGCAGCTTTTGATTCAGTCGTCAGGACCTTTCTCTTCTCTATGTGATAACAAACGTTGGGATACAATCCCATACACAGTAGGGCAGTGATCGTATCGAGACGGACGTCTGCACCGGCTTGGTAGTTGAGTGGTATAGGGCACAGCGTCTCCTCGGGAAAGCCGGCACTTAGCAGCAATCCTTGTAGTTGATTCTAGGATGGAATTGAACGATTCATGACACACTGAGTTTTAAGACCTTTCTAATTGTAAAAGAATGATTTTTTATTGACATTTAGACTTACTTTGGCCTCCCAGGTAACTCGAAGAGTCGGAAGACTCAAATTTTTGGCATCACAGAAGGCCTGCTCGGCGTAATCACCACCAGCACGTGCTTCTTCCCACGCCTCGAAAGCATGCACCATCGCGACATGATCGCTGTATCTGGCCCCTGCAAACCATTTTTGTTGTGTCGTCAATCTACGACTATCTGGTCCCATTGTGTAAACTTCGGGAAATGTCGTGCTATTCGCAGCCATTGTCGAGAGAACATTCCCAACTCGGAACATACAACCGAGTATCATCATCTTGCCGAGACGGGGTTCGATCGGTAGACGAGCTAGAATTTTGCCGAGTGGCGTGAGCTCATCGTTCGTGTCGAGACATTTCATTTCTGTAACAAGACAAATGTTATTGCATATTTTGCGAAAGACTGTGATAAACTTATTCTCTTCTTCACATACCTCTCAAAATAACTTCTGCCTCGATAACTGCATCGATCGGGGGTGGTTCGATTGCCTTGGACAAGAATTTTCCAATACTACCCAATCTCAAAAGTTTGATACTCAGTGCAAGCTCGTGAAGAGGCGTTCTGAACATTTCCGGTGTCATGTGCTGATCCATTCGCTCGAACCTTGCTCTTGAACAGAGATGAAAGCAAAACCCTGGTTTGACACGACCGGCTCTTCCCATTCGTTGTTCCAAATTCGTTTTAGATGCCCAGACAGTGGCATAGTTGGTCATATTATTGTGAGAAGTAAAGAGCTTCATTTTAGCTTTGCACGAGTCAATTACATAAACAACATCATTTATCGTGATGGAAGTCTCAGCGATATTGGTCGATAGAATAATTTTCGTTTTGTCGTCGGGCACAGGTTCAAAAACTCTGCGTTGGTCTTCGCGCGGTAATTGAGAATGCAATGGAATTATTGTGTAACCATGTCCACCAAAAACAGGATGCTGTTGAAGATATTTCATCAAAGCGAATATGAGATTCCACCCTGGTAGAAAAACGAGAACCGCTCCGGGTATTCCTTGGTTCTTGATGTAAATTAGAAGAGCTTCTATGAGCTCAAAGCTGATTTCTTTTTCCGTCAGCTGTGACATGATGCGTCTGGTGCGCTCATTGTATTCGTTGGTAACATTTTTATTGAGATTTTCTTCAGGCTCAGCATTTGGACAAGCGTCCTCGGCTTCGCGATTCTTACGTTTCTTCGTATCGAGCGGAGGCACGAAATTTGTGAGATGTACACAATCCTCGAGGAAATATTGTTGAACCGGGAAAGCTCGTCCGGGTACCTCGATAACAGGACAATTGTTGAAATATTGACTGAACAAACTCGTGTCGATCGTCGCCGACATCAGAATTATTCGTAAATCCGGATATTGATGAATCATATCGCGGAGAACGACCATTATGAAATCGGAATTAACATCTCGTTCGTGAATTTCATCAACGATTACGTGAGAAACCCCCCTGAGACCACCCTCGAGTTTTCTCAAGAGGACACCAACAGTGCAGAACATTATACTGGCGTAAGGTCTGGGTAGGCAGGACTCGAAGCGTACAGAATAACCGACGGATTGACCCAAATTTTCACATCTTTCTACAGCAACGCGATCGGCCACCGAAACGGCTGATATTCTTCGAGGTTGAGTCACGGCGATGGTGCAATAAGCTCCTTGTCCCGAGGCGATGTAATCGTCTAAGATAAATTGACAAACTTGTGTGGTTTTGCCACATCCTGTGTTACCACGTATTATAATAACAGGATTGTCATTTATAGCGGCCATTATCTCGTTCTTCATTCCGTACACTGGTAAAGTTGATCGGTCTTTCATACTTCGCTGCAGACTCTTATCTTGCTGCAGTCTCTCCCTATCGTCATTCATAATATCGTCAGAAAGTGTGTCCAGCGGCATTGTAGCTAAGGGACCCTCATCGATGTTGCAACCCAGCCACGGATTCCAATTCGGCTGGGGTGGCGACCAACTGACAACTCCAGCAGGTTGCGGCACGGATGATATAAAATCATCCAGTACATGATCGGTCAATAATGATATGCCGTTATTGGCGTTCGATCCTGAATTTCCACATTGAACATCTCCTTCATCCTTCAATTTGTTTGCGGATTCGGAACATGTTGTGTTAATCGGTTGAATTTCTAATCCCTCGAGTACCTCCATTATCTGTGACTCGAGTTCTGGGGAAATTTTCACAGGATAAGGCTTTATTTGATCGGCAGCCTTGACTCTCTTTAAAGTGCCGCTGAATGCTTCAATAACACCCAGATGGTAAAGTTGCCGAACAATCGATAAAGCACAACTCTTTGATGCTGTTTGCTTGTTCGAGGCTGTTTCACGACCAGTAACAACTGTAATCAAAAACGAAAATCTTAGTTTGTATCAAATTGTGTATTGCTATGTCGCTCTCACGTTTTCTTCACAAAAATGAATACTTGCTTCGTCCTAGTTGGCTCACATAGATGCTCATTTCAGCCATGAAGCTCCTGTCGAATCAAACAATGCATGTAGATATTATTCATGAACAGAACAAGTATATATTATGAAAGGAAAAAAAAATGTTGCCTAGATCGATTAGCGTAATTGTTTCGAACATTAAGCGTATGATAATTATTCCCTATTTTATGTTACAAATACCAAACAAACTCACCACTGGAAATTCATCCGGAACCACTTTGGAGTACTTTGATTTGTCTGGAAGGGGACAGCACCAGAGCCATTATTGAATCGTTTCAATAGAGGTTTTGGTTAAACACCATCCGCCGCCTTGTCCAAGAAGGCTTAACAATGCATTCTTAAACTGGCATTGGCTTTTAGATGAATAATATGTACTCCAAAGTGGTCTCGATTCATCTCTAATGGTGCTACATCGAGTGAGACAACATAAACACATTGCTACTCTTTTCCATCTACGCTCCTGTTAATTTTTGCAAGTACTGTATCCAAATATCTCATGACAAAACAACTGCCACGAAATGCCTTACTAGAAAATTAGTAGAAACAAGGAATAAGAATGTTATATTCATGTTCGCAAATTCTGGTGCAGCTCTTTTGTCATTAGATATTCTGTCTCTGCTTTTTCTTGTCACATGTATCTGCAGTCTGAGCAATTTATTATGGAGCCAATAAAATTGTAAATAATATTCCTTTGACGAAACAACCCATGACGACAAAATCATACCTTGTATGATCGGGGCCAACTGGAGTATACTTATAATCAGCGTTAACTTTGTTAGTTTGCATAAATTGATGCAATTTTGATTTGGCATTTTCTATCGTCCAATTTCCATGAATTCCTGAATTTACATCTACATCCTCAGCCTCTTCAACTTTTTTCTGTTCCGCCAATCTGTCAATATATGTATAATTGCCCTGGCCTCTGTCATTATATGCTCGGTAAGCTTGGCCAATGTCATTTGGTCCCATGCCATCGCGAAACACCGATTTTGTTGGTATATCACGAAGTTCATTATTGCCATCACCCTGCGCGGGTGGCATAGCTGCTTGAGGACCAAGATCACCAGGCACGTCGCTAGCTTTTACATTCCCAGTTCGTACGAGGTAACTTATGAAATCACGTGCCGCATTGCCTTGAGAATCTTTCTTATTCGTCGAGTGACCGGCAGCAACATACTCAAAGTCTTTAACGCGTAATTCACAGAGGAAACGCTGACGATGCTTGGGCCCTGAAAATGGATAATAAACAATATAAATTTTTTTTTACATATTCACAATCCAATAAGTTCTCTCGCTGAAGAATGTCTCGTTTCACAGTTGCATAGTTGAAAATCCAATCGACGAACTATTGAATATAACACCGCCGCCGGTAGTAAACATGGTAAATGCACGCTAATTGCTGCCTAATGTTTAAGCATTTTCAATCAAAATGGAACTCACCGGTAGGCCGCACCTCGAAAATCGGATCTTTACCATTTTTTGCGCACCACTGGTGAAGAAACGATTTTATATCACCCATCTTAAAGAGTCAACAATGATCAAGGCTTACTTATAACTATTTTTATGTTTTCTATTTGCCAATTGATTGCGTATTATGTTGCGACCCTAATTTTTTGTAAGGTTTCCGGAGCGTCCGCCACTCACGAACATCCTATGCACTTACAGCAAACATAGATGTTTCGTCCCACATACAAATTCTATTTCAAGAATTGACACGTGCCGCCTCTCGCAAGTGAAATAAAATCGATAATGTAGATAAAACAGAGCAATCTCAGTATTCTGAGAAATATTTGTTGTAGTATGATTTTTTCTTAAATTAAATTCTTTATATACGTCCAATATTTAAAGTTGGAATTTACGTTATTTTACGATTTTGCCAGTTTCTCTTAGAATTTTTGACGACTATTTTTCTTGCGGCTAAATTAACGTGGGTATAAAAAAGTTCACCCTTTGGCCGCTGAGATGTCGCCTCGCCGGACCAATTTCCGAGGTTTCAACTGTTGACGAGCGTTGCTTATCTCGCCTCTAATCACTGCTTTTGGAATCTCCCAATCGCCCCTTTGAAGCTCGCATTTTATCGAGACAATATGGACGCTCGGTAGAGGCATTGTGCTGTCAAAAGGTCAAAAACTATTAAAAAATAGAAAGCTTGCCAGGTTGTTGCGGAGATCCGTCATAGGAAGTATCACCGGCTATTTCAGTTGCGATAAGGATACCTAGGATTATCAAATAGAATTAAAATGCTGACTGCAGCGGCAAACACTTTGTCAAATAACACTGGTGGCTCCTACAGCAATGATAGACCTTCTAATGCTGGTGATACTGAAATCGGCACTGATCCGGCTTCTGGAGGTTTTTTTCATTCCGATTATAAAAAGTAAGTTAGTCGATGTGTATTGGCAATGATAAATAATCTCATTTTGCTATTCAAAGCTAATCGGTAGAATTATGTATACAGTAGTTATCTTTTCACAGTCTCAGAGTCCCAGATTTGAAAGTTTGAGATTATTAATTATTAAAAAAATTTGTGTAATTTTGATGAGTGGCAATTATTATTACTGATTGTTTTTCTCAGGCACGACGATCTTAAACAGATGTTAGATAGCAGCAAAGATGGTTTGAAATTGGAAGCTATGAAACGTATTATTGGGGTAAATTTTAAGCATAGTTTAACAATTGAAAGAAAAGTTTAAGACATCGTTTAATTTTTCTTTTTTCCCCAGATGGTAGCTAAAGGTAGAGATGCGTCCGATCTCTTTCCAGCTGTTGTGAAAAATGTAGTTTCCAAAAATATCGAAGTCAAGAAATTGGTATATGTATATTTGGTTCGTTATGCCGAGGATCAACAAGATTTGGCTCTCTTATCCATCTCGACATTCCAGAGAGCTCTTAAAGATCCGAATCAATTGATAAGAGCCAGTGCTTTGAGAGTACTGTCAAGCATAAGAGTAGCTATGATAGTTCCTATTGTGATGCTTGCGATCAAAGATTCTGCCAGTGACATGTCACCTTATGTCAGAAAAACTGCTGCTCATGCAATTCCAAAGTTGTATTCTCTGGATGCTGAGCAGAGAGAGGAATTGATAAACGTTTTGGAAAAACTACTTTCCGATAAAACGACTCTCGTCGTAGGTTCGGCAGTAATGGCCTTCGAAGAAGTTTGTCCTGAGAGGATAGATCTGATTCATAAGAATTATAGGAAATTGTGCAATCTACTAGTGGACGTGGATGAATGGGGACAGGTTGTGATTGTTAATATGCTGACTAGATATGCAAGAACTCAGTTTGTCAACCCCAATTTAGAGGTACACTTGTTTTTAATTGCCTCGTCGCAGTTCCGCTATTCTTTAAGAAGGCCTAACAATCTGGAGGGTTTTCATTATTCACAGGAAATCGAGGAGGATGAAAATCGACCATTTTACGATTCTGATTCCGATTCGTCCAACGCGAAAAAAGTCGTATTCGCGCTGGATTCTGATCATCGATTGTTGCTGCGAAATACAAAGCCCCTTCTGCAAAGTAGAAATGCCTCTGTTGTGATGGCAGTTGCACAATTGTATCACCACGTTGCACCAAGAAGCGAAGTTATAATTGCAGCCAAAGCACTTATCAGGCTATTAAGAGGACACAGAGAAGTTCAGAGCGTGGTCCTAAATTGTATTGCCAGCATATCAATTGCAAGAAAGGTACCGTAAGTATTCTAATTTTTTGCAAACTGATAGAGCACCGCTCTTGTACAATTAGAGGCACTTATATGAAAACCCTAATCCAATCAGTTATGACGAAAATACTTTTACTTCTTTATCTTGGTAACCACGCCAGATATCGTTCTTTCTTTTAACAGGGAATGTTCGAACCTTTTCTCAAGTCTTTCTTCGTCAGGACTTCCGATCCAACCCACATTAAATTACTCAAGCTAGATATATTAACAAGTTTAGCAACAGAGACGAGCATAAGCGTAATCTTGCGTGAATTTCAAACTTACATCGCAAGTAGCGACAAAGAATTCGTCGCTGCTAGTATTCAAGCTATTGGTCGATGCGCTAGCAATATCAAAGAAGTCACGGACACTTGTCTCAATGGATTGGTCTCGCTACTAAGTAACCGTGATGGTAATAATAAGTTTTTGGAAAGCTTAATTAGTGATAATTTGCTCGATAATTTTATGTTTAATATGGTTCAAATTTCCTCGAGCAGAAGTCGTTGTTGCTGAGAGTGTCGTCGTGATAAAGAAACTTCTACAGACTCAACCGAACGAGCACAAAGACATAATAGCTCGTATGGCAAAGCTCATGGATTTTATAACAGTACCACAGGCCCGAGCCTCGATCCTGTGGCTTCTTGGAGAATATTCTGATCGCGTGCCCAAGATAGCACCCGATGTACTTCGTAAAATGGCAAAGAGTTTTATAAACGAGAAGGATATCGTGAAGCTTCAAACATTGAATTTGGCCGTGAAACTTTGCCTCAACAATCCAGAGCAGACAAAGCTCTTCTGTCAGTATGTCTTCCAATTGGCAAAGTACGACCAGAATTATGATATTAGAGATAGAGCACGATTTTTGCGTCACTTTATCTTCGACGATGAGAATGGCGGGGAGAAAAAATTAGCCGAGTACGCGAAAAAGATATTTTTCTCGCCAAAACCTGCGCCTACTCTAATGTCAAGATTCAATGGCTCCGATTATCAGCTGGGTACGCTATCGCATTATCTGGGTATGCCTTGCACCGGATACAGGCCATTGCCATCGTTTCCGGAAGTTGCGCCGGACGCATCGGTTCGCGACGTTGCCGAGCCAATCGTTACTCACGAAGTTAAGGACAAGCGTCATACGAAAAAGGATAGAAAGGAGAAGAAGGGAAAAGATAAAGAAAAGAGCTTTTACAGCGAGGATGAGAGTACACCTGCTGATGGTACGTTTGTAGGAGAATAAGACTTAAAGATATTTAGCGAACATTGTAAAATAATTTAATCGTAGAATCCGAGGACGAGGAGACTTCCGACTCTTCCTCGAGCGGGACGTCCGATGAAGATAGCGATTCTTCCGACTACTCCTCCGACTCTGAGAAATCGGAAGACGATAAACCGCGCAGAAAACCGAGCGCTGGAAAATCCGAGAGTTCGGAAAGCGAGACTGACGAAAGCGAGGATTCTGATTCGGACGAGAATTCTGAATCCTCCGAAGAAGAGACCCAAGTTAAAACCGTACATAATAAACAAAAAGTTGAAAAATCTGAAGTTACAGAAAAGCCAAAGTCTAGTCTGGATTTACTGTTGGATTTAGACAATGGTGAGATCACTTAGCTTGATAATTTCGTCACAAGAATTTTTATGCTCTTTTGAGCTTACGCTTATTATTTTCTCTCTCATTGCAGTCTTACCGATGACACCGATAATGACACCGAGTCTAGGTGGTTTCCTCACGCCGTTAAATCTTACCTTATCGAACGGAATACAAGAAGTTTCGTCGTCTTTCAGTCCTGTGAAAAAAACTGAGATGATTAACAAAATTACCGGACGTGGTTTGAGGGTGGAATCCCGATTCACAAGATCGCCTCATTTGGTCAGTGCGAATATGGTCAATCTTGAGCTCACATTCGTCAACGAGGGAAACGGAACGATTAAGAACATTCGCACAGGAATTAAAGTACGATAAAATATATTACTCTCGACTCGTCAATCACGAGAGTTTTATTCATTCGCATAATTTTTTGTTTATAGAACTTATCAGCTGGAATGTCGATTCACGATTTCTCTCCAGTACCCTGTCTGCAGCCTAACATGACAGTCTTATCCACACTGGGTATTCATTTCAATGATTCAACGCAACCGGCTAAATTCAATATCGACTTTTCTATAATCGAAGAGACATACTCGGTTCCCGTTAGCGTTAAAGCGCCGATTGGTGAAATAATCCGTTCCGTCGTACTGCCCGAAAGTATGTTTATCGCCGAAAAAGAAAAGTTGAAAGGTATGAACGAGCATACGACTAAAATAATGTACAACGGAGATAGGAAAGATCTGCCGCAAAAAATATTCGAAGTCGCCAATGTGGCAGTCGTTTCGATGGAAGACAGTTTACTTAGGTAAGTCACATCGAATACAAGCCCAATAATTGTCAGCTAGATCGCAATTATCATGTTTTTAGTAATTGCTAACTAGCAATTATTCATATTTTCCTAGATTCGCCGCTCATACATTGGCGTCGAAGTCGCTGATCCTCGTGTCTATTAAATTTTTGGACAATCAACAACTCGAGGTATGTGTGAATTGTGAGAAAATGGTTATAGGTTCTATGTTATTAAATGAGATTAAAGTCCATCTGCAATGAGCAGCCGACGTTTTATGAAGACTATTGTTAAAAAAAAATATATATATATATATATATATATATATATATATATATATGTATATATATATATATATATATATATATATATATATATGTATGTATGTATATATTTACAACGTTCGATCATTTACGATGCTCAACTTGTGTTACCAAAAAAGATAAAAAAAAAAAAAGTCTCCGAATTCATTCCAGTTTAATTGTTTTTTAAATTTGTTCGTATAATAATCGATTGTACATTTAACATATATTATATACGCAGATATAGTTGGCAGATATTTCTATTACAATATTGAACGTTGCATTTTTTCTAAATAAATCCTTTTTACGATCTTGGCCTGTGGCTCCTGAGTAGGAACCACACGAGTTTTTGGGAACCTTCGTCGCCGTCCTGTGTTTCCCAAAAACGCAAACGATACTCTTTGCGTTCGGTCAGAAAGCGTTTCAGTACTAAATTATAAAGAAGAATAATAGAGAATTCGATCAGTTGTGTTTTCGAAGATAATTACGCTGATCTCTACCTCTCAGCATTCCATTGGAGATTGGCTTGGAGAATGCAATATCGTCGATTGGGAAACGGACGATAACGTCAGCCAAAATTTCCAAACCTATTCCTCGATTTCTATATTTTGAGCGTACGTAAGCTGTGTCAACGGTGGGCATCGAATATTCGCTGTTTGTTGTGTATATCTCCGTTCCTAAAATTTATTTGTTTTAACATATTAACCTTTTATTCGAAGTACAGGGTCGAATCACCGAATATATACAAATATTGTTGACATAGTTTGATAAACAAGCTGATAAGCTTGCTTATCAGTCCATGATACAATTTGATAAGCTTAAATCTTTTTGAGTCCACCGTTCCACACAAAAACTTTGTTTTCTAATTCCCAGAAAAAAAAGTGGAAGTTCCAAGATCTAATGGTTGACTCATTATTGAAAAAAAACATAAAAATTATACCCTTCAATTTTATCGTATAAAATCCAACGGGTCTACCATTTTCCCATCGCAGTATTATCTCGTCAAATTCGTCGGCATAATCGTAGTGAGCCTCATACTTTTCTACACTAGGTGTATCGATTTCTGGATATATTATCTGACTGAGAATGTAGTAATAGATTTTTTCTCGATTCGTTCGTATCTAATGAACAGTCGAACAAAACGATCTCACATATAATGACAAGAAACATACAGCGTTGTCTCCAAGCTTTCACTTGGACATGCGATAGCATAAAATCTTCACCTTCTTCCAACCATTCTCAATAATTTCATCGATTCTCTCGTTCACATCGACGATCTCTCCATTTTCGACTACGGCTATAAAATTTTTGCATATGTCGCAATCCAATCGTGTAATATTGCCCAGAATGTTAAACTCTTCGAGATTCAAGCATTTGCTATTAACAGGCACGTAGTCCTTACACCTGTTAAGGATTGAAAAATTATTAGAAAAAAGAATTCACACCTAGTAAAAAAATGTATCGTTACAATTTCATACTTTTCAAAATAATAACAAGACGAAATATCTACCTTGTGCAATACATTAAATATTAAAAATGACGACTGTTAAATTGTACACCGTCACTCGAATGTAGAGAGAATGCCACAACTCTGGCTGTTTCTAATGGCGAAATACGCACTACTAAACTCGAAATGTATCAATGCCAGAGATTGCTAAGCATGGTTGATAAGCACTCAACTACTATGAGATGTATAAATCGAGACTACTATGAGATGCATCGTTCATCATTCATTCACTTTCGATTTTTATTGTTGACTTAGGCCATGTGGATTTTGTTGTGTCAACGCGACGATTTTCTATTATGTTGGAATTGTTTCATTACTTGAAAAAATTGCGTTGTTGCGAGGACTATTATTAAAATAATCGTTAATCCATTACGTACACATGACACGAGTACAGCTATGTGCAGTTTGTATCATAGTTGGCTCGGAGCCAGATTGAGTCGAAGCTCAATGTTGTAACACGTGTGTCATTCGTTCAAGGACTCGTGCGAAATGATCTAGTTTAACCAGAAAAAAATAGACCATGCGCGACGGACGATTTTGAATATGATTGAATTATATCTAACAGCTAAACGGCGTCGATACATTAGTGTCGGTACAATCGGGAACTTATTAACCTATCTACGATAGGGCAGATTAACGGTTGATATAAAGTTGCACTTTTCACCGTTAGATGTAGCCACCATGATGGTTGGCAGATAAACTCTGAGTCGAGACAAGACTGTATGGGAATAGTTGTAATCCCAAGGTCTACGTTTATACTGTACCAACCTATGGTAACATTAAAAAATAAATAAATAAACTCCAAGTTAGTAAAAGCAAAAGTATATCCACCATATACTATTGCGGCGGTAATGGCTCCGGTAGAGTGATAGGGGCGTTAGCTAAGATTATTAGTAGTATAGATCTGCGAATATAAAGAGCGTGCAAGTTATAGTTTGTAATAAATCGTAATCATTTAAGTAAGAAATTTTGAATAAGTGTTTTTATACAATTATCTTACGTGATCTGTAATATGATGTTATAAACTGACATATCGTTAGTCGGTATAGGCATGTCTGTACCGACAGGGCAGCATGTGCAAACAGATGGCGCCCAACGCTCTTAAGTAAAAGGAAAAAAATAAAGACTGTTTATCGGTTACACGGAAGTACAGTCAAATAGGTTATTTAATAAAGAACGTATATTTTTTTATTTATTTCTGATAACACGGGATCTGCAAAGATATTATTAAAGTGTATTGCGCGAACAAAGTCAATTGCGATATGACACGGTGACAATTTGGGTGTGATTCGATGGTAATGTTGTTCCAAAAGTGAAAACATCTCGGGTTTCGCAAAGTTGTGTACTCTTTCCCTTTTAGATTTCCCGTCAAGAACCGACAAACGACCGACAATCGATTGGCACGAAGAAAAATAAAGAATTTTATTTTGGTCGGCTAACTTGACGGAGGTCCCTGCTAACTATCGTGAAAATTTAGTTTTCGCACGTTGGCTGTGAAATCTAATATTCACAAATAAGAACGAGTAGTAGAGCCGGAGTGTCACCCTCCTAATCGTGAGGTTGTCATATGTTGTAGATTTGACACTGACGATGACGGAAATTCGTCACTCAAGCGAAAGTGACGACACTGATGTGAAATTCGAAGATCAGAATGACTTCTCTGAGGAATTGGAAAAATTCCCGCATATTTTGACATATATACACAAGTTACAAGAGCACATTAAGCGCCAGAGAAAAAAGATTGAGAAACTTAGGAATAAATTATTTAAGCCAATAGAAAGCGAACAGAAGAAGTTGGAAGAGTCAAATTCCAAGATAGAGCTTGTTCACATTGAGACGCAGACAGATCCATGGACACCCGATCAAAGTATACTACCTTCTCATAACTGGGATGTCAGCGAATCCAAGAATAGCGGAAGCATCGTAGATCAAGTCAAACAAGCTGCTGAATCAGCTTTGCAACTAACAGGTTTCGTTTATGAAGAAACATCAGGCTTATACTACGACTACAACAGTGGATATTATTACGACGCAGTAGGTGGCAGATATTTGAGAGAATGGTCAATGTGGAATCAGAGAAACTAAGGACTCGTGACTTTGCAGAATCGGGGTCTCTACTATAATGGAAATTCTGGCACGTATTATGTGTACGATGAGGAAACCAAGGCTTACAAATTTCATAGCCAGGCTGAAGTTACACCGAACGAGACTATCGTGCATCAACAAAATGCCAAAAGAACGGATAAGCGCAAAGCTAAGAAGGCTAACAAGGTTTTTATTGACTTGTCCTAAATTCTACCGCATTTAAAGAATAAATAAAAAACACAAAAGTAAAACTATTCCATACAAAAACTCGGGCTATTTTTGCTTGCAGGTTTCGGATGAGATACATGAGTTAATAACTGGCCTTTCAAACATATCGATTGAAAGATACCGGCGACAAGCACTAGGTAACTAAAACTTGTACCATTGATATGCACACGTTGTCTCTCTTGTAGGATGATGTGAAAAAGCCCAAACTGGCTCATCGTACAGACGAAATAAGCAGTGTCGAAAAACTAGAGGAGGGCGAGTGTTCCGACAGCGATGATAGCCAGAGTTCACGGGATATATCTCCCAATAGATCGCTCAGTAGCGAAAGCGAGATTGAAGAAGAACAAGGTTTTGCTCATTATTATTTTTTCTTCAATCTTTAGTTCTCATTTTTTCTCTTTAATTACACTGTGGTTTTCGCAATCGATGAATCAGGCATGTTCGAATTCATAAAAAATTTAACTATACGAATCACGATCATACTTCAGTTCATACATTGTAAAATTTGTATCCTGGGAATTACATTCAAGCCTTGATTACAGATATCGCAAAGACATATCCACCTTGCATGAGGATTATCGTGAAAGAGACGAACTTGGCAAAGTTGAAGGTTGGCACATTGTTTCTCGTGGCTTACACCGGTGGTACAATGGGCAGAGAGGGCGATCACTCTGTCATCATACCTGATCTTAATATCAGCAAAGTAAGAACAGCAGTAAATTTAGAAACCAACAAAATTCTACATATTACAATAAAAATTATAATATCTCCAACGATTAATACTTTTCCCAGCATCACGCGAGATTTCAATACGACGAAGATAAGAAGCAATATCTGATAGTTGACTCAGGCTCGCGAAATGGCACTATTCTCAACGGCAAGAGGTTATCCGTAGCGAAACAAGAGTCAGATCCTTGCGAAGTACCCCACGGTTCGATCATACAAATCGGCGTCACAAAACTCCTGTGCCACATTCACAATGGTCACGAGACATGCGGTCATTGCGAGCCTGGCCTCGTACAACAAAGCATGCCGCTGGAAACAAGTATAACATCGAAAAAAGACCGGTACAAGTCGGAACTTCGCAGATTGAAGAATAAGTTCGGCGTTGAGAAAAATAATACTGAAACTGCCAGTCAAGTGGCCACGGGCTATCAGGACAGAGCTCAGGCAAGACGAGAGCACGTTGGCTCGTCGAATCATCATGTCAAGACTCAGCAGAGCTCGGTCGAAACGTAAGACACCGATGAAAATTTGACGATCGTATTAAGATTTCACTCGATTAATTCGACCAATGTCCAATTTTCAGATCAATAACGAAGGACAACAAAGGATTTAAATTATTGTCAAAAATGGGATGGTCGGAAGGTCAATCATTGGGGAAAGACGGTGATGGCAGAACCGAACCCGTGAGTTTTGTGCTCAATTTGTAATTATTGCAATATTTCTGTTAGCCCATCCGCAAAAAATTCCGCATCATCCACGAAATTACCGCCTTCGTTATTTTCGCTTATACCATTATCCCATGTCGGGTCGGAGATGGATAAGATTTTACGGTGCCCAACGTCTCCGACTCTATTCTCTCGCAGCCCTCTTGGTCTCGTTGAACGAAGAGCGAAGAAAAAAAAAATGTTTATACCTCGTAAAAAGTATCCTCGAGTACAAGTCGCGACCGAACGTCTGAGAATCGCCCATTTGTGCTCATTCTTCAAGCTCCCATCCCTCTCACGATCTTACCAAGCTCCTCTTTTAGCTGCTCGTGACTTTTTCCAATTGTCTCGGTACTTTTTTCGTCTCGACCTCGGCCCTTTCCTCCTTCTTTCCCATCTCGGACCATCTCCCGTCTGATTAGAACCGATAGTCTGCGGCTTACTGCACCTCGTTATACGAACTGACTCGAGCGTGGAAGAATCGCTACCCGACTTTACACTCCGTTCTTTCAATTCAGCTTGCTTAATTCTCTCCAGACTCGTTAACACCTTTTTCTCACTCGCGATGCGATTATTGAAATAGTTGCGAATTAAAATTCATCACACTCCACGTTTATGAATATTCCGTGACAAACGATTATAATTATTTAACATTTTCTTTTTTTGATAATAAAATTTCTTAAATTTTCTTTGCAACTTTTCAATATCTAACGAACAATCTTTAAATCCAAGAATTCTACTGGATCAAAACCATATTTTGATATTTTGATCAAGACGAACTTCGTTCGATTAATAAGAGAAAAGCTCGTGTTACTAAATAAATCCGTTTATTTCTCAGTGTCGTTAAACTCGATGGTCGCCTGGCAGCAGTTATCTCGCGTCTATTCATTCGTGCATGGAAATTGCGCGATTTCTTGAAATACCAGTGGCGCAATCATTACCCTGACTTTGAAATGACGGACAAAAAAATAATATCTATACGTGTATACGTATATAGGACGTGTATAATCATCCATCCACTCCGGCCCTCGGTTGTACATAACGACGATCTCGCGGTTTTCCTCTGGCATATAACGATCCCTGGAAGATCTTTTCCTCTCGAAGTCTCGAAGAAAAATCGCGGTTGCCTCTCGTGTCGATGAGGCTTGTTCGTGGCACTACGGTCAAGTTGGGATTGAAATAACGAGAATACAGGAAGACCTACGTATTTGTTTTATTCTCATGGCGAGAATGGCGAAGAGGGATATATAAATATATCCCTCTTCGCCATGGATATATATATATATATATATATATATCCATGTATATATATAATGGTATACTTTGTGTGTGACGCAAGAAGTTTGTGCCTTCCGCGGAACTCGCTCCATCCTCATCTTTCCTCTTCTTCTAACTCGTACCTCAGCGGGGCGGTGGAGAGTTCTGTGGAGTCCCGCGAGAGGGAAAGAATAAGAAATAAGAGAGCGTCCTCGTCGTCACTGGTTAACGCGAATCCGGGTTGGCCGCTTAGAAGGGGCTAATGTCTATAATCAAGGCTTTCCTATCGTCATTCCGCTGGACCGCAACGTCGACGAACCAACGTTACAGGACGAGGGGAGAGGAGAGTTGGAAAGACAATAAAAAATAATAAAAAAAAAAGGAACGAAGTTACATAGATAAACGAAGCGAGACGAAAAATGACTTAAGTGACCCTTATTGGTAGTTTCGCTGTGTGAGTCTCCAGTCCGTGATAATGTATGCAGTTTTTCCTCGTTCTTTCACTCTTTTTGTATTTGGTTTTTTTGTTTGTTTGTTTGTTTGTTCTTTTTTGTTCTTAAATATCAGCTATCGCGGCCACT
Source organism: Tryphoninae sp. A BG-2022a (assembly GCA_030522965.1). NCBI lineage: Eukaryota > Metazoa > Arthropoda > Insecta > Hymenoptera > Ichneumonidae > Tryphoninae sp. A BG-2022a. The sequence goes on along the minus strand of JAPYZT010000183.1, from coordinate 1,893 downwards.
ACCGTTGGCAGAGTTACGACTACACTTTATTCTCTCCTACCCCTCGTCGCAAACGAGATGTTCTACATATTCGCGCATGGTGATTGTAATTCGAGAAGCGTGACACCTGCGTGTCACGCTTCTTTCCGAGCAGAAAATAAATCAGGCTGTCTGATGTTTCACCAGCGCCGGATCAGGCCCTGATAAGGCATGCCTGATCCGGCTCGCTGGATTGCAGCCGGATGAAGTCTGATTAAGGTATTCACGAGACAGTCTACTTCTGGCGTTTTCACAACTTTATGATGCTTTAGGTTGCTTTAGATTATACCGCATGGAACGTCAGGTAACGACAGTGGGACGTAGTTTCCGGTGGAGAGTCGAATTTTGGAGTTTAATTTTATACTTTGCGACTCGATTATCCGAGAAATAAATATTTTGCGTTAGACAATTGAGAATGATTCTGTTTGATCGAAAATTGGTTTCTGATAAAGATTGTGACGTTACTTTGACTGATATCTTAAAACTTCTGAGAGAAAACCACAACAAATTGGAAATAGTGATTTATCCACTGAAAACCGATAAAATCTGAAAAATCGAAAATGAAACCATGATTTTTTTGATTTAAGGGAAATTTGTGATCAACGTAGGATCTTAGAGCTGGAGAAAGGATTAAAATTCACTGGAATACGGTATATTGCAGTTTTGATGGATATCGCGAAAACTTCGAAAGATGGATTTTTCGCGACGTTGTAGCGCCATTATCGTTTGGCTTATGGAAAATCGCACGAATAACTTTGTGAAGGGTTTGCCGAGCACTCGACAATCAGCCAAGGATTATCCTGATAGCTCAATTTTTATGGCCATGGCGACAATTTGAAAAACGCGATTTTTAGAACCCGCCATGCCACTTTTTTTTTTCAAAAAGGCGTATAATGAGATATTCGTATTGCGTGGAAAAATTCCGATTCCAAAATGGTCCAACGAAATCTCTCAGACAAAAAGTCAGAATTCCTCACAGTCGAACTATTTGAACTATCTCTGTGAATCCAACTGCATTCTCTAACTCTACTGCTCAGTTTTTCGTATCAGTATAATAAATTTAAATCCTGCGAACAGATGTCAACTGATGGCATCTTAAAATTTGATGATTCTTAGGACGAGGTCGATAAAAAAGTCAATTTTTTATTTTCCCAATTAAACAACTTTTCCAACAATTATCAACAGATTAATAATCAAAAACCCTAAAATTACATCCATATATCCAGGGCATTCTCTAATTTTCCCTTTATTACTTTCTCTTACTTTTTTTTCCAACTTATACCACAAAAATGTACGAAATCCTTCTCGACGAGACGTTGACGATCCTGTCATTTATTTTTTAAACAAGAGAGTACATTCACCCTGAATTTCCCAGAAAACAAAAAATGTCCGAGGGGAATGTACCCGCACGATATGTAGAGTAGGATTAGTCTGATGCAGCAGACAGAAAAAAAGGTTGGGGGTTGTTGAGGGGGTGGGGGGTTGTAGAGAGTTAGATATATACTATATCTTGAATTCTTTAGTGCGTCGATGGGTGTCTATTGGGAGTTTTCCATATACGTCTGTGTTTCGTCGCGAGAAAGGGGTAGTGACAGGGCGGTTGGGGGGTCGAGGGGTAAGGGGTTAAAGTTAAGCGTGGCCAAGCTGACCAGACGTCACCAACGTATACGAAAGCCCCGGCATCACAACCGTATACCAAAAGGGTGAACGGTAGTGTGGTAGTGCGGATGGTGGTGTCGAGGGCGAGGGGGGAGGGGGTGGATATAGTGTACTTATGTACAGGGGCAGGGGTACACGCTTGGCTCATTAGCCATGCCCGAACCACCGCCGCGGGTGTCCCTGTGGCGCCGGCGTTACAATTTCTTTTTTTTGCAT
>JAPYZT010000182.1:0-46185 GCA_030522965.1 Tryphoninae sp. A BG-2022a | reverse complement strand
GGAAATTATAGACGCGTTCAGAACGGTTATGGCCGTCGACGACGCGGTGAAGAGAAACGGGGGAAACGCGCAGTACTACTAGCGCCACACTACAACGGCTACGCTAAGAGACCATGTTGCGTATTACGAGTGTTAGGAATTTAGGTCCAGTGTCAGGGACCTGGTCTCACTGCACTTGCGCACCATTACAACCAATCAGATTCAGGCACATAATACCTCGTCCCTTCCTTGTGCAATGGCTTCCATCCATGGGTCAATATTTCTTTCTCTCAAAAAATGCTTCATTTGGAGGTTACGGAATCAGGAATTTGCCGTCTAACACGTATATCACAATTATAATGTCGTGTCGTTTGAATTGTCACCGTATTCGTCATATATATGATTACAATAGTTTGTGGCCAACTTAACGTGGGTACAAATAAGTTCACCGTTTGGCCGCTCAGATGTCGCATACCAACTTTGGATGTTTCAACTTTAACGAAGCGTTGCTGATCTCTCCCTAACCACTGGTAACAGGTTGTTTTTCGAGAAGTAACTGCAGTTTCAGGATGCTCCTGAATGTTAAGGAAATTTAAAAGTGGTGGGGACATGTCGGCGGTCAGCTGTGTGTGGAAATTTCTGCCGCAGTGTACCGTGCAGGTGCAGCACCATAGTAGTTTGGTGGGGGAGACACGCACAGTCTACAGCGCGCATGTTACACACATATCGTTGATATAGACGAAATTATAATTTGCCCACCTCTCTCCTATCCGCTAATTGTCTATAACCCTGTTGCCATTGTGAAAAGAAATCATCCCCTTCACCTAAACAACAAGTCACTCGTGCTGCGTTAAAGTTGTCTCTCTCTCTCTCTCTCTCTCTCTGTCGTGTTAATAAAAAAAACGGGTTCTCAGTGCGTGTTGTATACATTTTCGTTCTCGATCATCTCTCGTTCTCCGACGGAATACATTGTACCAACGGGATGTACCGTTTGTTTTTTTCGTATTATTATTAACCGTAAATTCGTTCATTTGTCTTCGTAGTAACATTATTTATTCGTTCTCCAGAGATTACAATTTGTTTATTACATTCTCAGTACGAGAATGCTGTTTGTTTGAATATTTACAGTCCGAATGTCATTAATATTAACATCACGTTTTTGTATATCAATGATATGTGCAAGTTTCGGATTGTGCTAATAATATTGTAAATTTGTGCGCGTGAAAATGTCCTCTATATCGTAAAATGGTGAAATTGAAAAACTGGAGTAACTGTGGCGGCAATCATGATCATGACTCGATTCTGAAAATAGTTCATGTGCAGAGGATATTCTAGTCGTAGTCGATTAGAAGTGACATTTAACATTGTACCTTCAGCGTATTAGAACCTCCTGAGCAGCATCATGAACCCTTGTAAAGGGAGTTCTGCAGGCTCAGAAGTCACAGAAATGGAGAAACAAGAAAAAGATGCCCGAGCTAAGACGAAAATCAAAGGAATGAGGCGAGGAAATTGCAAACTCAATTCCAAGGATGGTCTCAGTCTTCAAGATATCTTACAGTGCTTCAATGGTCCTATCAGTCAAGAACAAGCTTGGGCACTCTGCCATCAAACCATCAAGACTCTATCGTACACTCCATGCAATGAACTGCGCAAGATAGAAGAATTTTCACAAATAATCCTTCACAAAGATGGACATATAGTTTTGGACTTGCCAAAAGGTACTAATAGCCCACCTACCAATTTTCCATTAATAATTATACTTTTCAATGTTATTTCATTTTGCAGATTCGCAGAGAATATTGCCATCCGAGCAAAAAGTAAATATAAAAAAAGTCTTAGTCGGCACTAATCGCTATAATTGTTTTTGGAGAGATTACCTCTAATTTGAATGCACTCATCCATTACAGATGGTTTTTTCTCTTGGAATGTTAATATTCAAGGCACTTGACTTTGGCATGGATGAAACGGAAGAGAGACCTCTTTCTCCCGATCTCGAAAATCTCATAATAACAATGACTCACACCGACGAAGGTAATGTCCAATTTTGTAAATAAGTACTATTAGGGAGTGGTACCACAGTATCGGCTTTGTCTATAGTGCTGTTGTAACGTGGCAATGAAAATTTGGGTAATTTACTACTTGTAGATGGTGAACCAGATGCCGAAGGAAAATTGCAGGAAACGGATGATGAAGGAATCGAACGTGACTCTGGCGAAGTAGAGATGGATGAGATGCCGATGTCAACGAGCAATATTGCTTTTGGCAATAATGCATATTATTGTAGTTTGAAAAGCATTCTCCAGGTAAAGAAACATCTTTAGTTGCTTCCTTCTGCGTTTCTTTCTTTTCTCGCCTTCGATAATGTTGTAAACCATGCATATCGATTAATAATGTGACCTTTATGAATTCAAGATGTGTATCAGGCGGGTGCAGGGCCCCGAGGATCACGCTGATGCCCACTATCGTGCTGTTATACGGGCATTCGTATCCGAAGCTCTGGAATTGTCGCAATTTCTTGAAAAAGTTACAACCGAAAGAAAACAGGCCAATTTGAAGAACTTCGAAAGCGCAGCTGGTTTGAGACACGGTGCTACGTCATCACAGCATCTGGACACACTGAATTTCGATGATTGGGTAAATCATTGGATTAAATCAAGAAAAATTATGATCTTTGAGAACTAATCGAAATGATGCAGGATATACGATACATTTTATTCACAACACCGATTCTGTTTCTTATAGACAGACATTCGGATTTGGCGAGCAATACAAGTACGTAAGCAACGTAAAAACGTATGCTTGCGCATTTGTAGTTACAATGAGCACGAGGAGCATGCGTTTCGTAGCTCCGGAACGAAAATAATAAGAAACCCCGATAAATGTCTAAAAATGTCCTTAAATATTTTATAACGATCGATCGTGGTCGGTGGTTTAACCATGGTTAAAATTCACAGGCCAGATTTTGGGTGCAAGTAATCGGCGAGTTGCGTAATGGTGTCAAACTGAAGAAGGTCGAGGCAAATATGGGAAAACGTGGTAGGTCACGAGGGCGAGGAAGAGGTGCTGAGTTCGAACTCACGCCCTATGAGATTCTCATGAACGATATCAGAGAGCGTCGATATCGTCTAAGAAAGACACCAGCACCTGCACCAAATGCGAGAAAAGATGCCAGGACTATGGTACTCGACTTCATCAGAAGCAGACCACCATTGAAGAAAGTAAGTTTCGAATCGATTGTGACAAAAACTTAAATATAATGTAACCAATTGAATATTTTGATTTTAATCTTTCGTGCTTAAGGCATCGGATCGGCAGTTACCACCGATAAAAAAACAATGCACCGTAAGAGAATTACTGATGGAGAGTATAAAGAAGCCACCAAGACCGTTGAGACCATGCAATCACAATTTGCATCAACAATCACGCCAGAATAATTCATTGTCCGTCCTGCAAGGTGAGCCAACGTACAATGTCCGGAGAATTTATTGTCCGCAGCCTCGGTATAACACATTCGTAATATAAATATATAATTCGTGGGTCTGGGGATCGCGAAAGGTCATATACGGTGGTCGTACGCTCGTGCATTGTCAATCCACGCTATAACGCGCATGGACCCACTTTAATTAATATAGGAAGAGGCAAGAGAATGGAATACGAAGCCGTATGTTCGTTTATCACATCTTTAATTATTCATCTCATAGACAAGCATTTAAGTCATCATAATTGTTTACCTCGTTGCAGATAATCGTGAACCGTAATTCAAAGACCGGAATATCAAAATAAGTCTCATTCGCATCTCACTATCAATCGAACCCATTGGTAAAACGGTTCATTCGAACGTTAACGTATGTTGAATTTAATGAATGAACGAGAGGCGACATCGACTTCATAAAGTAGTACACAGATCGGCGCTATTGACGAGAAGTCATTGACTAGTAATCAACCTTATTACTCATTGTTCCCTTCGCAACGAGGAATAAGCCCACGTTAGAGTGACGCATCTCCGGATTCTCACGGTATAAGCGTTGTGGCGCATGAGTCAAGAAGAGTGGTGCGAGCAACCCTTGGGTGGCTCATAAATTCCCAGCGTTGGTGGTAGTCGGGCAGAGGTAGGGTTGCCAGAGCTTTTGGGTCGGTGGTGATCGCGCACAGTCACCGCACCGATCAATAATCCTACGTAGGCTTAGGAAATGTTAAGGAACGTGCGCGCGCGACAGTTACCACTCACAGTGGGTGTATAATAAGAAATTACGCACCGCTACAATTTCACGACCACGCGCGCCCTCACTCTTAACAGTTGTTGTCCGCCGTGACATATTACCTCTCGTAGACATTCTATATGTATATATTTTTCAACATTATCAGGAAACCGACGTTACTCGGTTCAACTCGTGTACTCGTCGTTCCTCGCTCGCGTTGAGTGATTTTTTTCTACTCGTTTCTCATAAAGTTGCATTATGATGAAACGAGACAAGCCGCGTGATGGTGGAGTTACAATAACTCGACGATAATGATAGAATGTTACGCATTAAGAAAACGGTCACGGGGAATCGATAGGATGGTCGTAGACGATATTGACCTTTTGTTGAATTAATAACCGCACGGTTCAAGAATTTATCGCAAGCTCGGTGTATCGATAGGTAGAAGAGGACATCTATAAGCAGAATGGAAGTTTTTTTTTCGCACGAACGCTCGTTTCGTTTCTCCGTGTTCTTTGACGATGAACAGATGGGATGCCTCAGGAGGGGACCGGAACGATGAAAAATAGGAGAGTAGGTCGAAAGTCACAAGGGTGTTAATCGGTTAAAGAAAAATCGTGCGAGTGTGATGAAAATATAATTGTCTAAGATTTGAGAATAAATAAGACAACGGGCTGTGAAAAAGTATGCTGCTGGCAGTGGGTGGCGAATCCCGTAGGATTGTCCTCGGTGAGGTTCCACCTGCGAAGTCCGAACAGGAGCAAGAACCGGCTCAGGATGTCGCGGCGCAGTGGCGGCATCCGGAAGGTCAGGGGTCGTTTCCTATACCGCAGCCTCGTCAGCGTACTGGCAAAGGACCAGAGGCGCGAGCTCGCGGTCTTGGGAATCGTAAGTCTTGTAGAAGGCGCTTTAAGGTTCCAGGTAAATCATTCATCGCTCACTCGTCGTTTATCGCACATTTTCGCTTCATCTTCCATTCGCATAAGCGTTTATTTTCGCATTTTTTTGTCTCATTTCGATCGTTGCATGTGATTCCTATCAAAGCATCAAAATCACAACAATCTTCATAATCATGGAAGTTTGTAAGGGACTTCGCATTCTCCAGTATGAGTTTTGGATGTATATTCGGACCAGAGGAAGTTTTTTACACGTGTGTTATTTTTTTGTACGGCTCTTAGTATCGCTGTAGCATTATTAGTGCAATCTTGACAACACTCGCTAACATAGTATTTTTTCTTTTTTCAGAGATTGCTCAGGATAGTTCGAATGTCAAAGACAACGACGGGACGACGAAACCTCGTCGCGGATCCTCCGAGGCTGATCATTCCGTTATGAAACAGCCAAGAAAACTTATACCTGTCGATTTTGATCTCAAGGTGAAGAAGCCTCAATTATATTCTTCAAGCATATTTAAAATAATTAACGGGTCACAAGAGGTTATCGGGTAGTTGGAGGGTAAACAAAAACCGTCAGCTATTTATTTTTATGTTGTTTGGTATTTGGAGGATTTTTGTAATTAAATTGTTTATGAAATTTTGTTTACTCTGGGCATTGGTGGTCTATCCACGTTTCTAACTTTTGAATTTTGAGAATATTTTTAATCTGAGTAGATAGAACTGTGGCCTAAAGGTCTGTTTCCACAGTAATTATAATTTCTTTCAAACAATATTATGGCAATCGATTTGTCTTCATATTGCTAGGGTCGTAGAAAGCAACAATCTTCCATAAGGATTTTCAACATAGAATCCTAAGACTGGCGATCAAACATTCTCTATTTGTTTTTATTTTCTCTTATATTCATCAGTAAAGCGCATGGGTCCTTAAAAGAAGTTTGGGGATGATTTGAGTTTATTTTCTGCTGTTAGTTGGACGTCGAGGAAGACGACGATGACGACGATGACGACGACGAGGATTATAGTGTAACAAGATTCGAGGATGAGGATGACACTACGAATGTTTGGCAATCAAAAGAAACTTATCGACCTCGAGTCGGTACGAGAACTGCAGGTGGTGGTTGCTGCGATCTCGACGATGATGAAGAGGATAAGAGTTCAGCGAATCCTTGGCGAAAAACCGGTGGTCTGCGATTAACGCGAAACGAGTATCATCGTTTTTGCGATGCTCAACTTGAATGTAAATATACAGGGTGCCCCCTTTATCTTTGCTTTTGTTTGAAACAACTGTATGAAACATTTATTTTTTACTTTTGGTGGAGGCGCTGACGCACTGTGAAAGTCACCATCACTTTAAAAAAAAGGTCACATCTGATCCGCTCCCTTCCAACAGTACAACGTTTGTTTAGATGATTTTGTTGTGACGTCTTTATAAGACTACCAAATATTTGATAATGATCCGAACTATTTTGATTTGTATCATCGATACTGACCTTGAATGACCTTCAATAACGTTGATTCCCGAATGATTTTTATGCAGTTTGAGGTGTTCTACAAGATGGTTGAAAACAAAATATACCATCCCATTAAAAAAAGTAAAGGTGGCCTTCACTGTGCGTAATCGCCACCCCCGAAATTAAAAAAAATTGTCGCATTCGATGGCCAGCTCCATACCGTACAACTTTGGTTTGAAACATTTTTTTGTAACGTCGATAATTACCGAGTTATTTCGAGTGGCAGAGATAAGGCGGACACCCTGTATGTACCTTTGATATCTATTTTTTAATAGTCCGAGATAGTGAGCGTCGAACATTGTGAGATCTTCTTTAATTACCTTTCGTAAAAATGATACGACGTTTCCTGATAGATTATTTCTTTGCATCCTTCCAAAAGCCATCTGGGTATTCTGGTCTTGAACTTACAAATGCAACCAATTGTTTTGCAGCTTACGACTTGGCTACTCAGTGCCCATCGAGGCGCGCTTCCGTTCGCAAACACACGGGTAGAAGTAGTGCAGTGCCGCTTCTTCCATTGACCGGCACATCGTCGGTGCCTCATTCAAGACCTCAGAGTCGGCAGCATGCCGGTGTTATGAGTTCAGATACGAGATCGAGCTTAAGTCCTAGTCCCAGTGCGAGTCCGAGTCTCAGTCCTCGACCTCGTGAAAGAGCATCTCTCAAAGGTCATGGAATTGCATCATCAGAGTTTCATGATCAAAATGTCGATCAGTGTGTTCAGGTATTATAGAAAGAGTTCCAGGTCAACGCACAATCATCTTCGATACGGATGCTCTTACTCGTTATATACTTGTCTAATTTTAGAAAGCTTCTTTGGGTGACATGTTCCTTGACGAGAGACTTTCATTGACCCTCGAAGAGATCGTCCACATACGAAGCGTTCTTACAAAAGCGGAGTTGGAATCTTTGCCAGTCGAGGGTCGTGTTAAAGAGGATGTCGAGAAACGACGCGTCTGTTTTCTCTGCCTCAAAACACGTTTTGGCCTTTTGGGACCATGGGGCCAGCGTTGCCGTCTCTGCGAGAGAACTGTCTGTGTCAAATGTTACTCTAAGGTACTCCAATCACGTTAATAAACGTACCTAGGATTCGTTCGATTACGCATGTGATGCGATTTTTCTCAACTTGTCACTTTGTACGCAGATGCGAATTCCTACGGAACATTTCGCCCATGTTCCGGTTGTGCTTCTATCTCCTGGACTTCTTATGTCGCCGTCAAATTCCGAACCCGAATCCGGTACAAGGTCTCCATGGCCAAGACCCGGCGGAGCTGTTGGTTCAGCACCTGCCTCGCCGGCACCGAGACGACGTGATCCTTCGTTGAACAATTCAACGCCAGTCTCAACGCCAAACAGCACACCCGCGGAAAATACAACACCCGGTACCACTCCCAATGAGCTACAACCAGCCGAAAGAAGGTCAGTGGTAAATTGTAAATTAGATCGATAGCGTAGAATTATATAATCGTCCTAAACGCATTATCATTTAAAGCGTTGCAGGGGAGAGAAGCTCCAGGTATTAAAGCAACTACGCGAAACATAATTTGCTAGACCTGTAATTTTGTTGCTGTACGAATATGGTTTTCATGTACAGTCAGTGACGAAATTGAGTGGACGCCCTCTAGTATAGAGTGCCGGAATGGTTTTTGATGCCATTTGGCCGGTAGTTGGCCTAGGCCAATGTAACCAATGGCATTTTAAAGAGGAGCTATTTACCTCCATTTGGGCTATTTTAAAAAAATTTTACGTTTTTTTACAATTGAATCCAGTTTTAAAAAGAAAAAGTTTTGCTCGTTTTTTTGTTCTTCTTTGAATGGACATTGTTCGTAGTAAAAAAATGTTAACACATTTCTTTAACCGCGATCGTAAAGGCAGAAGTCCAAGCTTCAATTTGTTTTTTTAGAAAATATTCTACGATTTTTGTTTCCAAAGATATTTCATTTTTTGAGCATAATTTTTATTTTTGCGCATAAATAGATGATTTGAAAATTGCTCCGCAGGACGAAAACGATGAGGTTTAGAACAAAACCTCAAGATGGTAAAAAGTTGTATTACTTCATGATGACTTCACGAGAATTTTTTTCCATCTATTTTCGTCGAAGCTCGATTGATCTGTATACCATGATATTTTCATATATCACCGTTGTAGATGGAAAACAAATTTGGAAAAAAAAATCTGAAAAAATTCTTGTGAACTCATCAAGAAGTAATACAACTTTTTACCATCTTGAGGTTTTGTTGTAAATCTCATCGTTTTCGTCCTGCGAAGCAATTTTCAAATCATCTATTTTTGCTCAAAAACTGAAATATCTCTGGAAAAAAGAATCGTAGAATGTTTTCTAAAAAAAGAAATTGAAGCTTGGAAATGTGTTAAATTTTTTTTACTACGACCTCTACTCAAAGAAGAATAAAAAAACGACCAAAAATTGTTATTTTCAAAACTGTTTGCCAATTGTAAAAAAAAATCATAAAATATTTTTTAAATTGCCAAAATGAAGGTAAATGGCTCCTCTTTAAAATGCCGTTAATTAAATTAGGCTAGGCCAACTACCGGCGAAATGGCATAAAAAACCATTCCAGCACTCTATACTAGAAAGTGTCCACTCAATTTTATCACCGACTGTATATATCAGTATGTAGTTCTTAATGGCATCCTTTTATTCTATTATAGATATCAAAAGATTGGCGGCAGTCCAAGCAGACTGTTGACCAACAGTGCATTCGGTGCCCTTGGTGGTCTCAGCACGGATCAACGTCTCGTTGCCGAAAGATTGCGCGGTGTGGCAATGGTGGTATGTCACGACTGTCGTATCATGGTGATACAGATAATCAAGAGTTCGCGAACGACACGCGCAACAATACGCAACAATGTTATTTCACGACTCACCCTCAACCTCTCACCTGCCTATGTTTAACTCTCGATAAGGTAATTTACTATATATAAATATATCTATACACATATGATATATACTATGCAGGTGCATTATATATACACACACACACATACATACACATACCCATACACATACGCATATACATAAACATACACAAACACACTATAAATAATACTGTAATATAGTTAGATCGGCGATTAGACGTAGCGAAGAAGCGATTTCCGTGGTATCACGTCTTATTGATGGTCGGCGATACTGTAGATATTAATGGGGCCCAAGTACGAAGAGATTGTGGAGATTCGCGAAATTGCATGGTGCGGAGTATGCGTCGTTTTTTTAGCAACTCGTTCCCTCATGAGAAAAAAGAAAACGTTCTTTTTCTTTGTAGACTTCTATTTCGGTATACCTGAACTCCTGAAGAGGTGCGCATAGAAAATGGCCTAATGACAAAACCAGAATTACCAAGTGGTTAAATCTTGGAAGAAATGAGATATTCGTCCGGTGATATTCCGGTAGTTTATTAGTGATATTTCCTGTACTATTGTTTAACAGACTCGTCGGATCATGATACATTGTACTATATAATCTTTTATCAACACTCACGGCTATAAAAAGAAACTGTAGTGATATAATAATGAGCTCGAGAGAGAGAGAAAAGAATTGAAAAAGAGTCGCTTGCGAACAAGCGCATATTTACGAATGCTGATCGGCACAGCGCTTCGGGCCTCATTATGAATTGTTGTTAAACAAACTTGAGAACAAGTTACAAAAGAATCGTCATTCCGGCTGTGCTTCGCTGTACAAAAGAAAAGGAAACACAATTAAGAGTGAGGTGTACTCGTCGAAGATTGGCCGATTCCTTCGTTACGATCGAATAAGTTTCTTCCACGTTTAAGACCTATGATTATATAATTTAGAAGTAATCGCGCGTCGCAAACGAGTGTGCCTCTGCAGAACTGTTTACTTTCTGAATATATATAATTTTTCGGCCTTTATCCGCGGAGGATACTCATCCTGACCAAGGCGAATTGATGATTCTACGATAAAGATAAAGGGCAGGCCCCAACATCTTGAATATATCGCTGTTGACTGAACAAAAAAAATGTAGATTAGCAAAAGTAAAATCGAAAAAACGTATTATTTAGTATAGGGCTGTATGGCGAAAATCATTCCGTTGATGGATAACTAACATGTATAATGTATGTCAAGTGTAAAAGGTGTTCTTGCTGTCTGAGCCCAACCTCTTATCGTAGTAAAGATACTTTAGATGATAATTCATCGAATTTAAGCCAAATTATTGAATGCGCGAGATACATTGTGGACTGCAGATCAACGCTCAGAATTTCCAATGGTTTTTCTTTTTGATTTTTTTCCTTAATACTATTATTTGATGCCAAAGGTCTAGCAAACACATACATGTTTACTTGTTGATTGTTAATTTATTGCTTCCGTTGATAATTGTTTTGTTTCGTTTTTTTTGTTTTATATGGACTAGTGAACCCTGCAAGGTGCCATACATTCCGGGTATTTTTTGTTACAATCGAACTTCCAAATGTTAATATGATGTTAGTCTCAGTAGACCAATTGACAAATGTAAATGACAATAGATGATTTATTTTTCGTGTGAGCTAAATACCACAATTGCTTTGACAGTTCCCTCGCTAGTTTGCTAAATGGAATATATGTAATGCTGAATGATAATCAATAATTAACGGTTGTTTATCGAACGAACCGCCTTTTTCAGTCTGATAGTCCGTCGGTTCATGATGTATCTGCGTAATTTTCGAAGGCTAAAACGAGAAGACCAGATTTATGAGACAACACAATTGAGTCATGCCACGTTCGATCAAATACTAACTTTTAAATGTTACTTAGAACAGCGACAAAATCATGTAAAATAAACGCTAAGGTAATAACAACGTACATTTCTTCAGGATTGAATTCTATTCCTTTCGCTGCCTATTATTGGTAGGACAACATGATTTTTCTTTACCACTTATGATTCAGCAAGCATAAAACTCATTTATCCTCTACGATTAATTACAAAACCATTCGACCTTATTCGTTATAAAGCTGATATTCGCTCGTTCAGCAGGATAAATACTTTCTCGAAGACATGTTTATACAATACATACATACATATATATCTCAATCTCTACGTTTCAACAACGAATTTCCGTAAAAAGAAAAAGAAAGAAACGAAATAAAAATAACTCACCTGCCTCGACAGAGCGCGGGACGACAAAGAGTAAGATTTCTTAGATCTACCGAAGAATCAATGAATAAATAATATCTAGATCAAACTTTCGACTTTCTCCATTTCACCATCCATCGATATCGTCGCAAGTCATCCGGTCATCGTCATATTAAATCTGCAATGAATATTTGAGGCATGCGTTATTGTTAAGTATATCCAAGACACTACGAATTGTGAAATAAAGTGATATCGCGAGAAACAAAATGTATCAATGAAGAACTTTGCGTAATGTTTATTTAAGTATTTTGTTTGTTTTTTTTTTTTTTTTTTTTTTTAATTTGTTCATTTCTAATCGTAGGTATACAGTTTATAATTGTATACGCGGTTGTACTATTTGTCATGTGTAATTGTCAGGATTCAAGTTTTATTTCATTATACGCGATTTCTTCAATTTTTTGCTTGTTTTCTTTTTCTTTCTTCCTTCTTCCTCTCTCATGAACAATGCATCTCTGTTAATAGTATTTTTGTTTGTTTTTAATCAGTAATGTTGCCGTAATGCGAAGGGGGATATATTTACACGTTGGGGCCCGACTTCGCTTACGGCTTGTGGCCGGCAGACGAGAGAGAATACATCGTCTATTTTGCTTGGCCTTGGATGTTGAGCTTTGGCGCGCCAAACATGCGAAAATGGGAGGAAAAAGAAAAAAAAGGCCACTCAGGTTCCGGCTCTGATTCTGCAAGCGCGTACATCTCTCGTTTTTTTTTTTGCATAGCGATGCACATTGCGCCCGACTAAAATAGAAGTGGGGCAGAGAAGATATAAGAGATGGGCTATCGTTTCTTATTGCTAAGTAGACATGCGTTGCGAGTTTACCATTTTGTTTTCTTACGTTGGCGTCGTTATTCGATAAACGCTGGTATCTATCATAATTAGAAAAAATGAGCTTGAACTTTATACAATTGTTTTTTCTTCTTCATTCTTTTAGTTACAAATAATTTAACAGCTACGTACGTCACGTACGGATCACGCATGAACCGTTTATAACTGGGGAGGGCTATGATTTTTTGGGTATGAGATTGGGGGCTATACATGCACGAGGTCAAAGAAATGCGGACACCAAATGAATGATTGAAATCGATGAATAGGAGAAATAACTTAGTTATGACATGCGAGGAAATTATATATATATGTATGTGTGTGTTTGTGTGTGTATGTTTGTATGTGTATTTATAACGGGCAAGGATTTTGTGCTTGAATCATGTCCTCGAGGACGTTGAATTTACCGAGGAGATTCTTGTCTGAAATCGCTACAACGCGAACAGTTCTAACTCTCTTACAGCGTATATAATCCTACCCACAGTTCATCCACCATTCAATGACGGAGCACGTCACGCGTGTGAAAAAGTCTCTTTATCAGTCACTCCCCTGCTTCATAAGAGTACATGTTTATTATTACATTGTACTTGGAGATCTCGCCGCCTAACGTGCTCATTCAGAGATCGTGGAAAGGGAGGGGAACAAAAAACCGCCTCGAGGGTCTCTGGCACGGGACTTCAATTCGATTCTCGACATTTTTCCATTCATTGGCGTTCTCGTCGAGATCATTAATTAGATTCTTCTTTTCGTATTGTTCCATTCTTCGGTCCAAATATTTCCACGCACTATATATGAAATATCGGTGATCCGGGTCAACGTATGAGACAAGTTGCACAAATTCGTTGAGGGCCGATGCAATCATCGTGACAGAAAGCACCGCACTGACGGCAAATCACCATAGCTCCTCGCATGTTGCATTCACAAGGAGGCGGAGGATCACCGCCCATTATGACACCTGGTGCACCGGGTTCAGCACCACCGCCACCTCTTCCATCCGAAGTACCGCGTGCTTTGAGAGTCACAGCTTGATGGGAACCTTCACCGGCACTCGCTGGTCGTCCTCGAACGAGATGTACACCAACGCCGATTCCAGCAATTTGTGGTGGTAAAGGGGGCGCCGAGGATGCTCTTGGTGCTCCATCGCTCACCCCCGTACGCTGCACGAGAATATATTGTCCAAACCCTCCGGTTCCGTTGGTACTTAATTGAGCCACTGCGTTGCTATCTGCGACCTGAAAAAATTATTTGACCGAATGAAAGTTACGTCGATGAATTTTGATACCTTTACACGTTACACGTTTCGTGAACGAAGAAAAAGGAATGTGTAACTTTAATTTTAATTGAATTTATCATTGTATGCGTCGTTTTAACGCAGCTGTTCAAAAATTGCGCGAATCAGAGTGTTACAAGACATGATGAAAAAATCATTCAAACCTCCATAATATTCCTGAAATGATTTGTCGATTTCAGAACGGATTCAGGTAATGCAAAATCTTATTTTGGACTACTTGATGTGAATTTTATCCTTGTATCATCTATCAGGAAACTATCTCTAAATATGTTTCGGTAATTGTTATAATCCCGTCGAAGATTCTGCTTTGAATGCGTCAAGAAGCCATATCATAAAAGCAAAACTTTCTCCACGAGGAAACAGAGAAGCCTATCCATATCATGTTTTTCAAGGTTCGTACAAACCAATATCTGCATCGACTAGCTTGTCGCAAACCTGCGAACTAACTCGAGAAAATCACGACGTACCTCAACGGGTGCGGCTTGTCGTGCGGTAGCAAACACTTGTCTCAGCATAACCGCCTGTGGCTTGTTCTGCGGCGCCTGTTTCCCGTGCTGGGAAGCTTGCTTCTGTGTTTTCACGGTTGTGATGGTACGTCCACCCGATTTGCTCGTCGTAAAAGCACCGTCACCACGAGCCAACAAACTTGGAGGTGGCTTGAGATGAGCCTTGAGCTGATCGCGATTCGGAGAACTCTGGATTACCTGTGTAAGTATAGAAATGTAACACGAGAGCGTGATGATAAAAACGTGCTCGAAGCTCATGAAATGATGAGAAATGTATTCGAGGGAAAATTGCTAATATTTATGTTACATTCTGGAGAGCTTACCGCTTGACAAATCTGGTAACTGCGTTCGAGATTGACCGCACCTGGGGGTTCCTTGGTCGAGCTTCTCGATCTCCCACCGCCTTGTTCTCTATTGCTGTTTCTTGAGGCTCTGTAAGTTCCCTGGCCGCTACCACGTGACGATCTCGCCGGTACTGCATTTGTCGAATACTGCTGAGGCTGCATGTTAGCAACAATTTGCCGCGGCTGTGCGGTCACTATCGGTGTCTGATGCTGAACGACTATCGCGCTCTGTTGATGTACCTGGGTCGGTAATCCGACCGTCGCCTGTACGACGCTCGCCTGTACGGCGTTTCTCACGCTAATATTATTCGCGATGTTGCTACGCGCCACGATGTTATTCGTCTGCTGGTGTTGCTGTTGCTGCTGCGAACTCGCTACAGCTGCGAGCTGAACGATTTCATCCGTGGGACGGACTATGCTCACTTGATGGGTCTGTGGATTGTGCTGACTCGTTATTTGTGCTGATAAAGCGTTCGCTCCCGCAAGTGTCGCTTGCGCCGCATTCTGTTGCCCAGGATGAAATCTCGTCTGTACGAAACGTATGGATTGCAACGATGGAAACGCTATTATCGGTGGACTCGGGGATTGTACTGTCTTCATTAGACATGTTGAAACTGCAACGGGAGTCTGTGATGCGTTTATCGTCATAGTCTCGGCAGGCTGAAAACTCGAGACACCTTGAACGACCGGCAATTGTATGCAACTAATTGGTTCAGGATTTGGCTCGTTGGAGACAAATTGTTGGTGTTGACTGCTCGGTGTCGTTGATGACATGGGGACGTCGGTGGTTGTCGAGGTGTCGGTACAATCGTCCTGTGTCGTGACTGTGATGTTGGCAGCGACCGTGCCATCGAGAGCGGCAGCAACCAGTGGCCAAGGCACCTGCAAATCTTCCTGCGCCTTCCGTCGAAGTCGCCGGTCGGAATATTCGTGTGAGTAACGAAAGAAGGCGCGATGTTCTGTTTTTGTTTGTTTTGTCTTTACATTATATATTAGATGTGCACGTTTCGAGAATCGTTGATCGAAAAACAACGCTCAAGATCCACGCAAGAATAGAGTCTTATGCAGTGCTTGTATCTTAGCATACACTTACCGGACTGTTATTGATATTACTATTATTGTTATTAACCCCATTGTTGTTCACCGTCGCATCTACGGGCCAGCTGCATTCCAGCATCTCGGAGCAAACGTAATTATTCGCATCGCATAGCTCATCGTCGACATTAACGACGTTCATAACATCGGCCGGTTCGGTTGCATCCTCCACAACGGACTCTGTAACGACCACCTGTGTCTCGGTCTCGTCCGTTACATTTGTCGTCATCTCCATTGATCCGAGAATCGGATAAATTATCTCCTCGGGACATCCGGAAATCTCTTCGTAAGCTTCGCGCATCTCACCGCGCACCTGCAACGTGGACGAAGAATTCTTCATTTTACGCATAGGACGATTCGTCGAATGTTTCGAGAATGAATCATGAATAATGGAAAGTACCTCAAGTTCGTGGATGCGCTGCAATGTTTCGCTGTCGATCTCCATGCATTCAGGAATCTGTGGTTCAGGTTCCGCTGCACTACTCGTGTTTATACTTTCGCTGTGTTGCTCGACTATCTGATTGGTTATAATCGTGTGCTCGTCAGTCAATTGCTCAGATGATTCGACCTCTTCGTGACCCGATATACTCTCGACAGCAGCTGCGTTTTCACAATCCGATATCTCAAAAATTTTCGTTTCGTCCGTCTCAAGTAAACTATGATGATTCTCGCGATTATGATGATGATGATGATGAGATTCTTTGCTGACTACCTGAAGTATTTGGGTATCTTCTTGGACGTGTGAAAGTGCCACGGATATAACATCGTTCGGATCAGTACTCAGCTCCGTCGAACACTCGATTTGCATATCCGAAACTGGTGTTATTTGCGATTCTATCAAATCATCATTAGCTTCCTCTTGAACCGAAGGCTCAGGGATTTCCATTCTTTCTTCGTGATGTTCATCGTGCTCTGCCGAAGATTCCACGTTAGTATCTTCTATTTGCATCGATTCTTCTGGAATATCTCGTTGTTCCTTGGTCTCCATAAACATGTCGGCTTCTCTACTAATTGACGTTGACTCGTCTGGTTGGTCCTGCTGTTGCGCTTCGGCGGTGTATTCGACAATTATTCCATTAGCCATCGTCGACTCCTCTGTGGTGGTCTCGTTGTTCGATTCAAGACGATTTTCAATCTCGGGCGAAGGTTGAGGAAGTTCGTCGTACTCCGGCAACGATTCTGGTCTCGTATCTTCTGTACTGTCTTCGACATGCTTTGCGGCAGCTAGATTCGTATCGGCTACATCCTCGTTCTCAGTTGCGACCTTTTCCGCTATAATCGGGCTTGAACGACAGTAAAGCTTCGTCGCAATTTGTTCAGCATTAGATTCCAAACGAAGTCGTAAACTCGATCGAGTGACAGCTCCACCCGTTCTTACTTCTGGCATGCAGTGCAAACCGAGGCGTAGCTTAGGTTCACGCTTGTCGCCCCATATGGGCTCAAAGTGCTTCAATTTCCATGGATCCAATTTATTCTTATCTCTCTCTGCTTCCATTTTAAGTCTCTGCTGATTTTCTGGTGTAAATTCACCCTCGGCAAGACGCTTGCGCCATTCAAGACAGGCACGCGCGAAGAATTCGTTATTTAAACCAGAAGTGGCTGCATCCTGAGCAGAGCGAAACATAGAAACAGTGATAAAATACGAAACAAAAGAAATAAACAGACAATTTTCATCTTCGAAATTCAATTCAACCACTCATTCTTTAAAGAAGTGTTATTCTTCTTTTGCAATCTTCCCGTGTATATAGTAATGCAGTTAATTCACTGCCATAAGCATAATATCATAATCACTGAAAAGAACGAATTTGACTCTCTAAGAATAACATAGTAAATTGATATTTCGGCAGATTTAAGTAGTTGTCACATTGTGCTACCTGTCGGTCTACCCCTGGTAAAAGCTGCGCAAGTTTTCTCTGATATAAGGGTGGAAGTCCCTGAAATGTGTGCCTGTTGAGCAAAGCTCGCAAACTAGTACTGGCCAGTATACTAGCAGGTGACTCAAGGTCCACTAGACCAGCCTCGAGCTGGGCCGCTGCAGACAGCCTTTTGGTGGAACGTCTGCGACCTGACTTTAAACTGAAACCTGGCAAACTGGCAAGTACTTCTCTCATTGTGGCGGCAGGTTCTTCAACTGTAAGATATAAAAAGAGACAATTGCATAAAAACTGTGGTTTATTGCAGAGAAAAATGAGCTAACCTTTCTATTATAAATCAATTGATAGTTTATTAAAAATACAGTTTCTTTGGTTATGTTCATAGTCTAATATAAACAAAGTTAATATGAAACATTTTCATTTAAAGATAATACCAAAAAATTTTAAGAAGAATATTAAGGCATTTCTGTCAGCTATGCTTTACTATTGCAGAAAAATTATTTCAAGTGAAAGTAATAATCTCAAATATTTATGAAAGAAGATATCTCTAGGCGACAGTTTTGGCCCTTAAGTATAGAAGCCAGAGTGGTATAAGTGGGCCGATGTGGCTGAGCCAATATCCAATCGCCGATATCAAATTACGCTTCTAACCAGAGTGAGTAACTTGCCACAAGTTATGTTTATTCAGAAAAGAATTTAGGGCAACAAGGCAAAGAAGTAAAAAGAATAAGTCCCAAAACAAATAACTTAATTACCAGCATTGACATGTTGAATCGGAGGTATCGGCGGTGATGGAGGTTCATTAGGTGGCGGTGGTGGTAAAGGTTTGACGACTATTCGTGGCAAGGTGCGTGAATTACCGGATGCTATAGTAGTGTTTTTCCTGCGCCTCTTGGCCTGTTGACGCAAAGCATGCTTGATGACTTTTTTACTGTGCACCATGCCTGAATAGCCAGAACAGCCGGGACTCGTATCGCCGCCTGCCTCGATTTTGTTTGACTCCACCTCGATTTCCATTGTATATAACAACGCTCGTTCGAGCCTCTCAGAGTCTCATCATGAGATGCACGATAAAATGCAATGTAATGCCAGTACGGAAGCCGCTACATCGACCGTTTATTATGTACGAGTTATCGAACGATCATTCGTATCTCATTGCATCTCATAAATGTCGACGACAGCAGACCCGGCCACACGTAAATTTCCATATGACAAATAAAAACAACATCTCCGTGATCAGTGAGCAGCGTTCCGTTCCTCGACGTATGACCGAGTCCATAAATAACGTTTTTATCTCTTGTTTCGTCGATTACGAATTATTCTCGTAACATCGAGCTGCCAAAAGCTGGCCACTGTATTATTCTCTCTAAATTGCACGTAAGAGTATCGTTTCTGTTACGGAATACCAAGCGTTTTAACGAGCCGAAAATCTCGCAATTTCGTTTCTCTTCGGCCATGTTGCATCTACGTATTTACGCCATGATTGACACAGGAGTGTAGAGAGTGAACATAGATGCGCAAAAACGTGAAAGAGCAGTATCTATCGTGAAAATGTCCCTATAACTTTAACACAAAATCAAAAGTCCCTAGGCCCACGAATCGAGGGAAATTTTATGGCGACTCAATACAGTCGAATTCTCATACTGATCGCACTGACTCTTATTCGAGCTTGATGATGGGTTCCAGCTAGTAGGACACCGGTTCGAACCGTAAACATATATAACTTATATTCATGATTATATCAATGTTTATTACATGATAAATCCACTATTGTTGCTGTTGTTTTTGGTGAGATATTCTTTCCCTGCGACATACAATCCATTATTCCATTCCCATTCATTATTCATTATTCAACTATTTTTCATACAACGAATACTTCACAAACGCGTTGGTAAACAATACACAGTGTTGTACGAGATACTATCATTCGTTACCACACATTGTGCACTTTCCAATCTGGCATATCTACGATAATTGTCCGAATTCGTAAACAGCGACTGTGGCCTTGTTCTCATGATACTCGGTACTATTATCAATACGTTACGTGGCTGGTCGATAAATATTATAGAAATTACGGAGGTTAGAATACGACGGTTTGGAACACCGAACGTCATAGACGAAACTATGATTGATATTTTCGGAAATTGTTTTGATACGGACAAAAGGTAATATCCTCTCGTCCCCTGGAGAATTTAT
Organism: Tryphoninae sp. A BG-2022a; assembly: GCA_030522965.1. NCBI lineage: Eukaryota > Metazoa > Arthropoda > Insecta > Hymenoptera > Ichneumonidae > Tryphoninae sp. A BG-2022a. The sequence goes on along the minus strand of JAPYZT010000182.1, from coordinate 26,326 downwards.
TAATCGGAGGGCACGCTAAATTGCTTATGTCATACGTGTCAATAATTCGTGGAAGATGCATTGAAAAATTCGATACTATCTTTCACACGAGTTTTATATAACCTAACTCCGTATTTTTTTTCCTTTTGTTGACGTCGGTACATTAACATGTTTCTTGATAAAAATATGTACGATATGAGTACAAAGATATCACAAGAAAGTGAGTGTGGCGTGATACGATAAGCTGCAGATCCTTTTGGAATCCAGTTGGCATTTTTAGATGGATTTGTTGAATTTGACAAATATGTCGAAGAAAATAGTGGTTGTTGGATCGTGCATGATCGATTTTTCTAGGTAAATATGTATATGTATAAGCAGCATCTAGGGATTAACTATTACAAGTGATCTATTCTATTGAACCCTCTATTAAGAGTGTCATTGTTTCACACAATTTTATATTTTATTCACAGCCTAACTTCTGTACAATCATGCACAGGCGTAACCGCGAAAAATATGAATTTATCACACTTTTAGTAGTTCATGGATTTAATATAATAAATATTTAAGCATGTGAATTTTGTATTTATTGTAATTTTCAACAGTTATGCGGAGAGATTACCCTTGCCGGGGGAAACGATATGTGGTACCAAGTTTGAAAGGCGGTACGGCGGCAAAGGTGCAAATCAATGTGTTACTGCAGCAAGGCTTGGTGCATCAACGTCTCTCGTTGCATCGGTATAACCATTTGACCATCATTTACAAACAGAACCGAATAAAAAGACTTTGTTAGTAAATGGACAATTTTTCTCATAGCTAGGGTCAGACATTTTCGGAGCTGAATACTTGACTGCTTTGAAAACTGAAGGTGTTGATGTGTCGCACGTCACAATCAAACCAGATGTCAGTAGTGGGATAGCTCAAATACTCGTAGCCGATAATGGTAAGATGAATAGTTGATAAATCAATCATTGGGTGTAGAAACGGAATTTATACAATCTCTTGTATTTCGGTCGTAAATTACGTCGATCAGGAGACAACAGTATAGTGATTGTAATGGGAGCCAATGCTTTGATGAGTACATCGGATGTTGATGCTGCTGAAGATACGATTAAATCTGCTTCTGTATTATTATGCCAATTCGAAACTTCCCTGGAGACAACACTTCATGCTCTAAAACTCCATAAGGGCTATGGTAAGATAATTTATTTGAGACAGTAAAGCCTCCATTTTCGGTGATGACGGAACCAGAAACTTTCTGCACGAAGGCAAAAGATCTATAGTGACTTTGTGATTTAAGATGAAAGGCCAATAGATTCCGACTTTTCATTGCTACTAGAAAAAGATTTATCATTAACAAAGTGACTTTTTAAGATTTTTAAATTGAAATACTGAAAAACTCAATCGGGACAGTTCAACTCCGATTAATCGAGATTTTGGTGTATTCCTAATTGCTTAATAAAACTGACTTTATATAGTACCATTCTCCCATAGGCATATCGATCCTAAATGGAGCACCGGCTGTAGAAAATCCTGATCCAGAATTGTTGAAAGCTTGTGATATTCTTTGCATAAACGAGACTGAGGTATAAAAACGATGCAAATAAGGTAACTTGTTATCGCTATTGAGATTCAGACAGATTTAATTGAAAAGCTTTTTCTTTACACTCATTAGGCTGAAGTTATGACGGGAATACGACCGTTGACATTGTCGAATGCTCAAAAAGCGATTGATATTCTTTTGGATAAAGGTTGCACCATTGTAATACTGACTCTGGGAGCAGCAGGTGCCGTTTATGCTTTCTCGGACAATCCCGAAATGGTTCACGTTCCCACAGAAAAAGTTCAACCCGTGGACACGACCGTAAGCATCGAAATAATACTTAGTATTTGTGACGCAATCCGAGAAAAGGGAGCTACGAAGTAAAAAATCAATTTTTGAATTATGCATTATGCTATAAGTTTTTGAACTGATCTTTCATGTGGTGCAATCAGAAATTTGTTACCTACATAATTTTACAAGATATGAATTATTGAAAGTTGTATCACTCGAGCGCGAGCATTGATTTTCATTTCTTTAATCGCTCGCTGTGAAAAATTGCTATTTTGCCTCAAAGTTCCTTTTCTGGAATCACGACACATTTGTATTTGATTGTAATACTGGAAAACGTTGACTTAAATTTTATAGGGAGCCGGGGACGCATTTCTAGGAGCTTTTGCGTATTTTATGGCTCATCGACCGGAGTTGTCGATCAAGGAAACCATACGAAGAGCTTGCAAAATAGCAACGCAAAGTATTCTCAAGCCTGGAACACAATCCAGTTTTCCTTCTAGACTGGAACTTTCCGACGAGCTATTTGTGTGATTTTCATTTTTAAAACAAATAAAATACAACATAAAGCTAAAGACGCACTACGGTTAACCGCCAGCGGTTTGTAACCGTACGATTTTGTAATCCAAAGAAATCAATCCACGCTGCCAAACTGATGATTTTTTGTAGTGCGTGTATTTTAAGCAATTTTGCTATAATTAGCTGTAATCGCCGCCGCAAGAAACCGTAATGTGTTCTTAGCTTATAAGGGGTGAACGGATTTGAAGAAACACCAGTGTTATTTACAAATATTTCATCACTTTGTCGCGTTTACTTCTTCTTGAGAACTCTTTCTTTCCTTTTCTTAATGTGTTTCTTCACCTTGGTCTTCCGCCTCTCCGCTCGTTCGTCCTTTAGCGCCTTCTTCCGGGCTTTTTTGTCTTCGGGAGTCTCGTTACGAGGGCGCGCAGAATTTACGAATTTTGTACCCTGTTCATCATCGTCGCTGTCCTCGTCAGAAGATCGCTCGTCGCTTTCGTCGTCACTGTTCTCGTCAGCCGACGAAGTCTCAAATTTGTCAGCTTCATGATGAGATTTCGATTTTTTCCCATTAGCAAGAATCTCCGGATTCTTCAGAGGTTTCGATAAATCTGCTTTCAGTCCTACCAAGGTTTTGTATATCAAGTCTTCTTTTCCCGCTTTTGCGAGGGTGATATCACGCTCGATGTCGACTACCTATATTAAGATTAAAAACCATTCAATACTTCTAAAAGGTTCATTGGATCTTTGCTTTTGCATCGAAGCTTTGTGTTTATAAACAAATTTTCGAGCATGAATGTCAATCTATTTAAAATGTTTAGTCATCGGCAAACTTGCGTATTCATTGAAAATGCCCAGCTCAAACTTCTATAAACTAGCTAGTATCATTTTTCATCTACGTGGCTAGAATTTTTCGTACAATTATTCAATATTTTTGCTAGCTAATTTGAAAAGATTCGATCAGACTATTTAGTTTTAGACAGTTTTTCAATTTTAAATGCTCTTCTATTAAGCTTTCGTAAATTTTATTTGTAACTAACCCAAAGCATCCTTTGTGTGAAAGCAAACAAGTGAAGTTAAACTTTGCGTATTGCTTCATTATTTTTTGTCAGTCAAACCTTTCCACTGCAATAAAGTCTAAATGGTGATATATACTTGCTTGTTGGAAAATGTTTGTCGGAGAGCAGATTGCAAAGAAGCAATGTGCAATACGTTTCTTAATTTACAACTCTTATCTTTTTTTTCTTTCGTCTTTGTACCTGCGCCAATCTTTGGGGTATGTAAGCTTGCTTAAAAACGCCCTCTTCGACTTGTTGCTCTGCATCTATTTCCTCATTTATACATTGTGCCACTCTCTCAGACACATTGTCGAGGTAAGCGTCCATGTTGTCTTCAGTCACGGTTGGATCGGTAATGAAATCGAACAATTCCTTCATGCTCATTACAGCAACCTGATTCTTCTTGAAGAATTCTGTAGGAAATAGAAATAATATAAGAATTTGGATTGTATATATCTAATCATCATGATTTTTTTGGACCCGAGATACTCACCAGTTATATTCGTACAATCTTTCCGGAGGAATTCCAGTGCAAGAGGATGATCGTGTTCGACCGATTGCGACACGTCGATAACAACGATCGAACCATCATGATAGAGCAAATTGTACTCGCTCAGATCAGCATGCACGAGCTTACATTTATTGTATAATCGCCACATCATTTCTATACATTCTCGATACAGTTTACGGGGTTTGGAAGTACTGACCACGATGTCTTTTAATTTAGGTGCTGGCCAACCATTGGTACCAATAAAATCCATCAGTAGAACATGGCTGCGCAATAAAATTGGCTTTGGTGCCGATACACCAGCTTGATTAAGCCGTATCAAGTTGCGCATCTCCTTTTCAGCCCAGGTGCGCACCATTTTACGAGGATTGTGACGACAGTAACCATGACGAAAGCGAAATTCTCCACTAACGTATTTGTCTCGATCTTTGAATTGCAGTATCGATGTTTTGTAGATCTTTATAGCAAATTCTATGTTGGTTTTTGATGTAGCATGATATACATTAGCTTCTTTGCCCGTTGATATACATCCATTGATTTCAAGTATTATACCCTGATTGAGCATTTTGAACAATATCATTCTCGTGCGAGGATCCATAACTTGCTCGACGGTTGCACGATCATGCTTGTCCTTTGTTCTTATACGATCCTTCTCAACCTTCTTGTTAGTCTCGATCAAACGATTGGCTGCAATATGTGGTAATGTAGGTCCTTCGTAATGCTCAATGTTTATCTTATTGGAATATCGCCTAAAAAGTTTGTCGGACGGCTGATAGTTTGTAAGTTTATTAGACATGTTCTGAGTATTGGCATTCTGATTGTTAACGTTTCTGAGTCTATCTCTCGTTTTTTGACCAGAAATGTCCTGTTCGATGTCCCAATCATCCTCACTGATTTCCAAATAATCATCTTCATGGTAATCATCTTCACGGTAATCATCTTCATGGTAATCATCTTCTTCCTTGTCTTCAACTGCAAGTTTACCCATTTTGCCCACGACCGAGATTTCCACATGCCCAGGTGGCATACCTCTTAACTGATTTACCCTACAAAACGCAATGTCTGAATCTCTATTCTTTTAATTGAGAACATGCTCTATGTTACGCTTTGTTATGACATTGTATGACCTAACCAATGTATTTTTCACAAAACACAAAATACGTACGTCCTTTGATCGTCCTCAGCGTCGCTGAATTGACCCTCTTCGTAAACACTCGACATATTTGCATTTACAATAAAAATAATCACTGTACAATTGTAACTGCAATGCTAAAATACAAAATGTAATAGAAAATACGGAAATCTATTGATTCCAAAGAGCCCTGAATTTCATAGTTCATTGAAAATCCACGTGGTCACTACCGTCGATTCCCAAATGTCTATATATAGTACATACGTATATCTATACATGCGAGTGTGTACGCTCGCGCATGCGTGTGGGTGTATGGATGATGCATATAAGAGCAACGTGAGCGTGAAGAATATGACTTGGCAACAGCGCAGCCCCGTGAGCAAGTATGAACACGTTTGGTTTCTCCAACGCTCATTGCTCTTATTTTTTGTAAAAACTAAATGTCTCCACTATAAATTTGCAAAGAACTTTTACTTTTTGCCAGAATATACCAACGGCGATGATTTAATCGCCCAAATGCACAAGTCGAAATTAGAGCAAACAAGTCTACAACGTGAGGCTTGTTAACGAACTTTTCAATATGTGTTCCTTAAGTTTTGAATAATGAATGCAGAATAAATTAAGATATATTTATTCGGGTTGATCACTATAAGGTGAGAGCCTTTTTATTTTATACTCTCCATCAATTGATAATATTTCAGAGAACGTCATTGCGACTGGTATCCAAAATACATAATGCCACATTACCTGCAATTACGTCATCCATCATACAATTATATATATACATCGAATATGAGAAAGGAAGAAATGAAGCAACAAGTATGTTGGCCCTGTATGTATATATGTATGTATTCATAATTCTCGATTGGCAGGGCTTGACGAGACGATTGAGGAGTAAACCCACCGTTACTTAAATTTGAATTTACATCTCAAAAATATGTACTAAAGTATACGTAAAATTTCGCTATTGACATTTCGCAATTGGGAATGATGCAATTGAAACGCGACATGTATACAGTACATCCAACATCGAAGTAGTTTTTAATTCAAAGAAAGATCGGTATTAAAACATGTCTATAGTTGAGAACTGATTTTTTTTGCGTAACATCAACGTAGTGCGCGTGCGGAGATCTGGCAACGGCGCGAGTCGCTTGTTAGTTGCCCTGCGGTGTTGCAGTTGTTCATCTCGATGTATCGGCATCGGTCCCATCGTTTCTCGAGGTTTATCCAAACTCCGTGTGGTTCTGCTGATCGAAAAACCACATTCGTCATCGCGATTGCAACCCAGATAAGGAAACAACGTAAGTCACTTCACGCTCTTACCAACGTATATCTATAATCGTAAATTCTTTGCATTGAGAAAACATGGTAGTAGTTTCTACTAACCCAATGTTAGTCTGCGTCGCGGTTAGGTTCAGAACACCTAAACAACACGTTCGAATTTCTTCCTAAAACGGATTCATCATCGATGATGTCTTGGTTACCAATATATATATCTCCGTTTTATATGTATGAATGTATATGCACACGTGGATACCCGAAAGAATGAGGTTTTTACAAAAAATATTTGAGGTTAGGTTGATACTTTCCCAAAATCTTCAACAATCGCTATTTATTACATTTTCTTAGCTCCCGTGACATCAGAGCCCTATTGAACATCTGGGATTTCTTTTGTTAGGTGTTCCAACGAGTAATTACATAGTATTAATTATTTATTGCCCAAAAATTTGATTAACTCACACAGATTACAAGATGTACAGGGTCATTGAGGAAGGTTGAGGCCGGAGGAAAAAATTATAAATCTTTTCGTTCTATTCGTTGTACACAATCTTCAAAATGCCATGTAACTTGTACGTCACGTACGAAAAATATTAAAGTTCTAATGCTAAATAGAGCTTACATATATACGTTACGTGTATGCGTGCAATGGTAGACACCATTTTGTCATCGAGACGGAGCATGGCATGGATATAACAAAATGCGTCGTATCATGAAGGACGTGTTGCCACGAGGTATTTGACAATCTGGTCGATGAAACAACTTGAATAAAAAAATGGTATTATTCCATATTAAATCCGTACTTAATTATCGATCTTGGGGGATGCGCGGACGACTTGCGTAGTACACGCGACAGTGGGCCTAGCGGACTTGATATGGCACGTGATCGCCGTACAGACTATATCTCGCTCACTTACACAAAGGGGACTTAAGTTTTTCGTCATTGCACACGTGTGAGGCATTAACCTCGTCGTTCTGAAGTTGTCGAAACTTTTGTGTTTCTCCAAAGAGGTACACGCATTTCGTAGATATATAATACATTTACGAAGTCCAAGCAGCACGTCACTACAAACGTGTAGAATCGATTGAGTACAAAAGTGCGAGAGTTGTTGGACGGTTGTGACAAATTGTGATGTTTTTCTGTGTTACGTTGCTTCGTTCCACTTTGGTTTGGTTTATTTAAAGAAAAATACAATATTAATGCTGCTTCGTTTAAACGAAATAACGAGATGAGTGGTATTGTTGTCTGAAAAGTACAAACGCGACTGCGACAGCGAGGCCATCTGGAGGCGTGAGGTAGAACTAAATACTACTTATAACTTATTGGAAGTTGTGTGGGATTTAGAGATGTACAGTCCAACAATTACCGAGTAACGGAAAGGTGAGGTGGTGGATAAGCGAGCGCCATTTTAGGTTATGTATTGAATCGATATTAGCTGAGCATAATCCGTTACCATAATCGTACTACTCATCGAGATTTATAAGCGCTGTCACATTTGAGGTTATGAGTTAATTCTAGTACCGAAAAACCACGAGGAAGTGGGTTCGCGTTATTATTTTTGCCCCCACTTGCACTATCAGTGTGTTGTCTCCGTCCCTATAATCTGGACACTGGTAGATGCCACGTTACATCTGCGCAGAACGTAAAAACTCCCTCAACTCCCAACGAGCTTGATCGATAAGCTGAATTCATATCGTTTTGAGGAAAATAACAAATCTGTATAAATTATCACTCGGGACTCATTACCGAATGATTTCTTTCCAAGATGTCCGAGCAAAGATCCATTGAATCAATTCCAAATGAGGTCAACATCACGTGGGTACACTTGGAGTCTTGTGGCAAAAGAACTCCTTCAGTCATCCTGGCGCTCGACTTGAAAAATAGTTTTCTATGGTTAATGCATCCATGGCTTAACCGTGACTGACATTCGTGAACGTGAAAAAGCTTGGTTAAGTTCGAGCCCCATTTATGTGTCACATGTTCAGAATGGATTTGAAGTAAATGAGGACACATTATGTACCGTGCTTATTCCCGTTTTCTGATGTCAACGAGGTTTGAAGTATTGGATAAAGATTTATATTAATAACGTTATATTAGTTGAAGGATTTTTGCTCGAATAAAGATTGTTGCAGAGTAGATCGTGGTTGGGTTGCATCGATCGAAATGGATCTCCCAGGAAATATTCATGTGGTCGGGAGAGAACCTTTCCATCTTCGTGCTCGTTCGGTTAACTTCGTCGGAGTACTACGGAGCCTGGGGTTTTCAGTGTTCCACACCAGTCGGGAGAACCCGTCGATAAACCTGCCCTTAGCGCGTTTGTTCGTTAACGTCATTTTGTTTATCGGTACACGTTCGCATAATTGTTCACACGTAACGTTGAAGAGTTACGAGAAACTTGAGGGAGGTTGGCCCACAGGTCTTAGCGTGATATTTATTTTGTCTTGCGCAGTTTTGCTGAACGTTGACAAATTCGTAAATCACGCAGTGACTAGACAAGCCTCTGGGCTGCAGTCATACATTTCGCGATGGTCGCGCTGAGCGTCGAAACGGTCCAAGCGCACGTTCGGATCGTCAGCTTTTACTTTCAGTTGCTTCGAGGCCAGGGCCGGTACGTGTAACAATTTTCGCGGGAGCCCTGCACATCCCAACACGAAATAACAAAAATGTGTTATATTTTCTTCTGTTTTCAAAACCGATAAACGAATTCTAGTGTCAATTGTTGGCATTTAATTTACGATTGAATAGCTATTTATTTGATATTTGCAGTGTTGTAATCGCGCGTAGAACACCAAATGTATGGTAAAACAAGTGCTGACCTCGTGTGGCAGAATCGATCGTACATTGTTTGGGTGGAATATACGCCAGTGTGCATGTAAATTAGCATACTGTTTAAAGTTCAAATGCAACAAATTAATAGGCATTAATTTTCCTCACTGCAGGAAGCTATTTTTTATTGTGTGTTCGACCAGCGACACGATTAATCATACAAAAAACTTATCATAGTTAGTCCAGGAAAAGGCAACATAAAATGATAGGAACAACAATTCATATACAATTGCTTACATTGTTTCTCTGTACGTATTAATTGTGTACATAAATCTTTGCTGCATCTGGAAATGCAAACATAAGTTTGTAATCAAACAATTATCTCAAATTATTGAAGGGCTCATTAACGATCCAAAAGCTTATGGTATTCTCCCCTTTTCCTCTGTTCTAGAATAATACCAAAAGAAGAAGAGGGACATCACCGTAGAACTCATTTCAAAATCTAGATAAAGATCTCAAGCCAATGTTCGATGAAGATTCTTTAACGTCTAATAATCAATCAACAAGAAAATTGTGTTGGCTGTAATTTACAAGCAAAACTTATACAATGAAACGGGCCTGAAATGTTTCTTCATTGTCGGACATTTACAGCGTCCAATTGTTCAATTGTTATGTTTAATGAGACCGAGATCGAGTACTAGAGCCAACTAGTTTAAAAAATAATGGAAACAGTCAATGACGCAACAATGCATGTTACGGAAACAAAGACTCTTTGCTCCAGCCTAACTTGTTCGAAAACGAGGAACGATGAGATTATAACAAAGGAGAAAGAAAAAGAACTTTTATATGACAACAATGAAGATGGCGAGGATGAAGATACTCTGTCCGATGATAGTTTACGGCTGAAACTTTCGGATGACGAAGCGGAGGAGGAGTGTTGTACCATCACTCAACACACAGGCACCGAAAAAACTAAGTCGACTAGTACAGAAATGGGTAAGTCCGTATGGCATTTGTCAATATGTTGTTGTCGTTGATTCGTCCGTATCGACGAATTAGCGTTGGAGTTAGTATTATTGACGAGTATACTCCAGTGGCCTCGCGGTTGGCTCCGCCATTTTGTCTCACCCGTCGCCGACATTTTGTCGATGGCTCGATGAGTCGATTCCTCAGAAAGTGCGAATGAGTTTGATTCCAAAACGTGATTCGTACTTTCTTCGGAACTGGCACCAACTGATAGTGTTAAAGATTTTGGGGGCATGTAGAGAATTATGGCAAAAAGTGTTGATGTTTTGTTTATATACAATTTTTGCTATAGTTTCCTAGATACCTGGAAAACTTTAACGCTGAGTATCAGAGCAAGTGCAGATGGCCTTCTTGAATCGCTGGCTGACTGCAATACTATTTACAATTTTTTTTAAAAAGGGTCAGTTGCATTGTGCCATAATTCTCTATGTACTCGCCAGATTTTAATCTGATCGGCTGCTCAGTGTCGCAGGAAATGCGGATGGCATTTTCGAACTGCTCGTCGCCTGTAACGATGAGTCTTGACTTGTAGCCTCTTAACTCATCATAAGAGTCAGTGTCATGCGACGTACGCATCGAAAATTTGATCAGTAAACATACAAGCACTCAACAACCGATCAGGTTAAAAATTGTCAGGTACAGAGAGCATTGTGGCAAAAAGTGGGTCTAGGTATTATTTTTTCAAACATTGTTGCCACAATTCTCTAGATACCCTCAAGACTTTAACGCTTAGGGTCAGAAAAAGTACGGTTGGTGTTTTTGAATCGCTCGTCACCTGCAACACTATTTCCAAAGTTGTAGACAAATATACCAAGAGCCACTATTTGCCATAATTTTCTGTGGATCTGCCAATGTTGAACCTAACCGGTTGTTTAGTGTTTCCTGGAGTACTGATCGAAATTTCGAAGCCCACGTCGCATGTAACACTAGATTCTTAAAGGTAGAAGGTAACATCGTCCGGAACAGCAAACTTTTGTAAACGTAATGTGCCTTTTCTTGGGCTCTAATCACTCAATCACCTCAATTCTTTTTTTATTTTGTCAAGCATATTATACTCTAAAATTGTTGGGTTGGATATTTCATAGTGATGAGGAAGAAGTAAGCTGGGAGGTTTGAAGAACAACTTCAAATTTAGGCCTTGATTCCCTGGAAACGAACTCTATTGTTTCAAAGTTCTTGACCATGACACCGTTTGATTACTAGGCGTTGATGTACAATTCAAACAAAAATTGAGGCGACACGTTGAGAAGAACTCCAGGAAAAAAGAACATGTCTAGGAAACCATAATGTTTCAGGCAGCACGTTTTTCTAAAAATGAACAATGTTCCTCTAGTGACATCATCTAGCGGACTCTTCCACCGCGTTTCCTTTTTGGTTTTGATTCTTTAGAAGTAAAGAACACATATTCTTTTAGAAAGTCGAGTTTTGGGTCCATAAATCCCTTCTGCCCTTAAGGGATTCTTTGAGTTAGACCAGTCAAGTGTGTTACCACTTGGGCACGTTAAAGTGTTCCTCAGACATTGTGATGACCCTGAAAAACTATATTTCCATATTTGGATCAATCGTTTAAAAACAATTCCAATTTTCGTCCCACATGTAACAAGTTTTTGGTGACTAATTCCTTTTCAATTGACCTCACGAGACAAAGTTATTCTTCTTGGAGGCTAGAATGTTTTGTAACGAAAATATTCAAAGTTATCACAACTGTTGATAATTTACAACCCTTCTTTTAACTTAATTGCCCGTGGTGATAACATGGATGGATAGTCGGGCCTTGTTGTCCTTTGATGTACATAAAGACTGTAATAGCAGACGGGCATAGATTGATCGCCTGCAATGGAAGTGATCCACTTCTGATACTTACCAATTCAAATTTCTTTTTTAAAAATCCAACATAATTTGTATACCTGACCGATGGAACACTTATGGTCGAATGAACAAATTATGTATCAAAGCTGAATCTCCATTATTATTAATTTGTGACAAAGAGAACGTTTATGATACCAGACCACACTTATCACATCTGAAAAATGGGCCTATTTTAAGAAATTAATGTATTCCTACTGGAAAAGAGGTTTCTTTCGGCCACGCATTAGGTCCAATACGAATTTGTTGATTTGTTAAAATAGGTACAAGGTTTACAAGGTAATTTACAACGGTTTTCAATAGGCACTAAAATCTAAGGAATACCTTAAAGAGGATACAGCACGCCCAATATGTAGCAAGGGCAAAAATATTAAGCAGGATTGGCGTATCTTTGCTTCCGTCGGATCCTCAAAAATGGCCTTGAAATTCAAGATAAGAACAACAGACACTGTCAATTTGGTACAATGCGAATTTTATTGTGTTTTCGGTTATGGTGAATTTTTTAACTCCAGGCTGCAACTGATACATATTTTCTCAGTATATGAATATTTAATTCTTATTTTTCTGAGTTTAATAAGCGATGATTGAATTTCATATTATTTGTGTACATACATTAAAGCTGTTCACACCATTCCTAATGGCGCTGAATTACTACGACCATTATATATTAGGCAATGATGCAACTAGTTAGATCATCGTCAAGGTTAGAAAGCCACTGTGCTGAAACAATGTTGAATGAGACATTCATAAATTAGACGAGGATCGCAAAATCAATCGATATTTATATCCGTTGGTAGTGATTGATATGTCAGGGTTACATTCTATCCCATATGTCCGTAGTTCCGGAAAAATCATAAAATCAGGTACGACATAGTGGAATGTTTCGCGTTCCGTCTCGGGAGACGCGTTGAGAAGGTACGGTCATGGTACTGCGGAGAATAGTGGAGGGGATAGACGCGCCGGACGGCGTGAGCGAGATGGCCGCCGCTTTGGACTTGCCACCTGCACGAAAAAAACAGATACCGAAAGATTTCATCATCCTTTGATTAGACCGAAAATTAGTTCTTTGACACATCTTTTTTTATGTCATCATTATGGGTTTATCTTGTTTTTACTTCAACAAATGATTTTTGTATAAAATATGTTGAAGTAAAAATATTTAGAGGTTATGTGGCCCAAATGTTATGTCATTCTACGAGATGATTTTTCAAAGCATTGTTCACTGAGATGATTCGCTCTGGGAATAAAATGCAAATGCCATGACATCTATTAATATCTCCAGGGCCCCGATTCTTGAATGGTTTCTATAAATGTCGTATACGATATTTAATACTTTTGTACTCTGGGTACTTTTGTACGTTCAAACAGATTAAAAAATCGCGGATTCGAACGGTTTACCATCAGCCTCCATAACGTTTGAAAAAATACGATTGTAATCGATTCTCTCGTCGACCATCGGTGGGTTCACCCACTGTAGCGATGAAACAGATCGAACATCCCTGCACACGTTCTGAGACGATGCCCGTAGCGCCATCTTGTTCGCGCCCACGCCATTGTCGTGCGTGTTGCCTTAACCCATTTGCATCCGTAAGCGGATAAATCCGCACACCGCGATTGCCATCTATCATCAAGCACGAATTATTTCGCGAGCCACGACTGTGTTTTCTTTTAATAATCACATGTAATTCATAAATAAAATCTAAAGTAATAAAAATATCGTTATTCAGGAACAATCGGTGATACGGTTCAGTTCTCACTTAAACACCACAGATGTCTGAACTTAGTTGCATAGGTAGAACCATGATGCAAATGACTTATGAAAACGTGATTAACCGACATAATGTCAATATTCTCTTGGAAAACCTGTCAATTGAAAAATACATTTTTTTGGAACAAACCTTACTTCTTACGGTTTGTGTAAAGCAATTTTGTAGACTATATGATTTTATGTTTATTTACCAATAGTCAGGAGATACAGTAATAAGTGAAAAACCAAGTTTAGGTATTGAAATTGTTATTGCTTCTGACAGGTACACATTTGTGCGGGAAAATTAAAAAAAAAACGTCACTGTGCTATTTCTGGATAGTCAAAATTGCTGACAAATGTTACAAGATTTTTTCTTTACGACATGAACAGGCGATTTGTTATATTCTTTGTTTAATGGTGAAACATCATTTTTTTTTAATACTCATGATCTTATATGCGGGATTTGTGGAATAAAAGGAAATTGTAAATATTGTACTATGTATTTCATGGTTACCTCAATCCATAATTTCATATTTATCTTTAATAGTTTTCTCAGTAGTATTAGCAAGAAATTAAATAAGATTTATTTTATGGTAAATATCGCAAGAATAATAATTCTAGGATTTTAGCAATAGAATATGTTTCAAACTAAAATAAATCCAAAGTTAGATCATGTTAAGTTGAATGGAAATTACTGATACTGCTATTAGCAGATTGTAGATAAGGTTAAGATGCCTTGAATTTTTAGGCAGATGCTACAGAGCTACACATGTATAGGGCTGGAACATAGAAGAAAACGAAAGTTCTATCTAATATGTACTGTCATTGACTTAAATCGTCAATAAAAATCTAGAGTTATCTATATTGTTCACAAATTACAAACCTAATTACAAACCAAATTTATTTCAATGTCTTCTACATTTTCATCGCAGCAAGGTTTCAAAAGTTTTCTATTTGTTGCTTGGGCAAATGAAGAAATTTTTATTTCTGTTTAAACAAAAAACAGTTAAATATATGAAAAATGCGTTAAAGTTTTTAAAGGCTGGATTTTTAGATTGGCACCAATATAGTTTAGGAATATTGAACGCAGTCAGGCACATTACTAAAACTGTAATAGTCACATCGATAGACAAACTATTTCACAACATAGTAGATACCCCATTTAGTTAATTACCAGTTTGCCAAGGGCGCATTGAAAGAACTATAGAATTTTCTACAGACTAATTTAAATACTTTTATTCTTGCACTTTACAATGGTATTCAAATACAGTACAATCAAATCAAACCTGATCGAATTAAAAAACATATACAAATATATAATTTCCTCTAGTAAGCTAAAGTTGCCTTGTTGATTGCAGAATCGAGACCTGACGTTTCTTCGAAAGATAGCTCGGACTCAAATATCGCGTTACGAGGAGAAAGCTTCACGAATGGAGAAGTTGACGTTGAGAGTAATTTAAGTTGCGTCAGGAACGAGATCGACGACAGTCTTGAGGATTTTACGTCTGACACAGTACCAGCAACCGATAAGTTTTACAGTTGTCAGGATGTCTATCATAACGGCAATAATGATGGAACGATGATTTATCCATTCGAACAGACCTTAGGTAATATGTCCGGTGGAAGTCAATGGCCCTACTCAGGTCATTTTGGCAATTACTCCAGGCATGGAAAACGTAATTCAGTACCAAGACCACCGTACGCACAATGCGATTCGTACTCCTTCAATACTTATGCCGATGGTCATCTGAATACGAATAATAGTCTTTACATACGTGGAAGGATACCCACTAGAGGATATAGTTTGTACCATAATAAAGCGTACCTCGATTCTCAAACGCCCTCGGAAGAGGAAACCGACGATTCGACGAATAATTCGTTGGGTGCTTCGAGCCAAAAATCCAAAAGCGAAAAAGCCTCCGGTATTAAAGTTTCCGGAACTATTTCCATACAAGCGAGAACCGATTCATCGGATTCAAGTTCTTTTTGCGGACATAACGTGAATTCAGACTCGCACGACGGTTCCGAAGCTCGTGAACCTGTTGTTAATACAGTCGTGAATCAAAATGATGTTTTGAAGAACTGTAACAACGGTGAGGAAAGTACCGATGGTCCGAAATGTGAAAGTTCTATCGTTGTTGCGAATATCAATAGCAAATCTAAGGAGGTTGATATAAAGGAGGAAGTCGAGGGTTCTGGCAACATTAATGAAACTGAGGGAAGTCAGTCTGTTGTTAATTCTACAAAAACTGAGAACACTTCCAGTGATACGAAAGGGTCCTTTACTGAGATAAAATCAAACAATTTCGATGAGAAAGAGAAAGTTAGCTTGGATGAAGTGAAGAACGAGGCTGGTGAAATCAAAGAGGACGATGATAAAAATGCGAATGTTTTAATTAAGGAGAAAAGTGACAATGATGTTTTAATGGAAGAGCGGAAGGTAGATAATGAGAAAAATGATCATGATGTTTTAACGAAAGGAACGCAGCTAGACGATGAAAAAAATAGTCATGTGATAAACGAGACGAAGACGGCAGCTGGAAAAAAGGATGATGTTTCCATAGAAGTCTCGAATAAAAGCGAAAAAGATGAAATTTCAACGGGGACTCCGGTTGAAGAAAGTGCAGCTGAGGTCAGCACTGAGAATGCAGAGAATCAAACGGAGCTTCCTACCTGTTCTCAAAATGATCAAGTATTATCCGCAGCACCGAATGAAGTTCGGTTAGGTGGAAAAATGCAAAAGCATTGCAAAGAGAAAATAGATGAGCAAGAGATTGATAAACGTGAAATGAGCAAAGGAAATCCGTTACAATCTTCAAGATCCTCGAGTAGTGGAGAATTGCCCAACAACGAGAAGGACAAATCTGGACAGTCAACTTCACAGAAGAAACTGGACCTTGAGAAAGCCGACGAACGAGCCTCGAAAGATTCGTCAAACGTTGTGGAAGCGAGCGAGACAGTCGGCGAAAAAAATGATTTGGATGACGATAAAATTGTCCTGGGACAATGCGCAGTTACACCGATGGATACGAACGTTGATTCGCAGGATGAGAAAAACGTTGCATCCGTCAAGACAGACGACAATAATTCTCAGACTTTGAATTGTTTATCGAAACGAACATCAACTGAATTAACGCTTGACGAGATGGAGCTGTCCAAGAGAATGCGAATCGGACGAAGGAAGAGTGATGTTACGAATGAGTCTAGTAGTTCTCAGGAAAATGATTCTTCTACAAATGCGCTGACCAACGTTATAGAAGCGATTGATAACATGAGCAAGCAGGGTCTAAACTGCATTGGCAATACTGTAACTAATAGCAATACCGAGAGTCTCCAATTGGAATCGGATCAAAGCGTCATATGTAATAACGTTGCAGAGAAATCAGCAAGTGCAAAGACCGGTCATCAGAAAAAATTGCGTTCTGAAACACCGGGCTCGAATGGCAACAATGGTGAGAAAATCAACGATTCCGATGTCATCGAAGTACCGGTCAAACGAAGACAAAAACGTACTAGAAGATCATTGAATACTGCGCAAGATAACGTTATTAGTCAAGAAGAGGCACAAGGTACGTATTCATAATTCGCTTGTTCCATCGACAATAGGATAAAATATGATTTTGGCACAGCAACCAATTCGCGTGGCTATTTCCTCTTTTTTTTTGGTTATGGCTTTGTAATAGACGGCGATTCCCTGTAGCTATGAACATTGGCAACAAATAGCTATCTTGAATTCTTGCTCTTACGACAAATATTCTTGATTAAATGTTTAACTTTACATCGCCTTGGATGAAATCTTGAGCATGTAAATTAGAGCAAACAAATATTTAGCGGCTTGGTGTTGTTTTGTTTTTTTTTTCCATTTCTTTTTATTATTTTGACAGCTGTAGATCTGACACGGTTATGAAGCTTCAAGTTGTAAAATTGCAATTTATGAGCGACGAAGGTTTGTCGCATTTTCAGTTTTTTTAGTGCGAATGAATTCAGCCGCAGCCTGGACAAAACTTGCGATTAAATACCATTGCTTAAAACGCAGCATTACTCGAACGACTGTTGTTCTTGTCATTTTTGTCATGTTAATCAAATATCGAATCGAGAAATGAAGTTACACGGGCAATGCTATTTTAGATACAGGACGACTGCTTCCAAATTAATGACTCAAGACAGTGGTGGTAGTGGTAGTGGATTTGAGTTTGTGGTGGTGGATTTTATGCATAGCGCATATGTAAAAGTTAGTATTACATTGTTTTGTCACCTTCCAATTCTGTAAACTTTGTTTTCTGCTGGTTTTTCAGGATTTACAATTTTCTTGGACTAATTTTATGTGTTGTTTTGTTTAACTCGATTGTTGTATGTAATTTTATAATCAAGACATAACAAACTGTGTACTGATCGAATAATTCTTGTTTTGCAGAACCGGAGAGTGTTAGGCAAAAGCGGAAAACTGCCAAAAATGCCGAGGAGATAATACGTAAAGAGTTTCTAGAACATAGCGATTCCGAGTCGAACGACAGTGTTGGCAAATTTGTTGCTGTCAATTACAACAAGAGTAACAATAATTGGCGCGCCGCTTCGCCTCCAACCCTCAAACGCGATTACGAGGATGAGGACGTGAAGATCGAAGGTTCGATTGCGAAAAAGTTGAAACAAGATGATGTTTGTAACGGCGACGTTTCGAGGATTTGCGAACAGCGGGCTGAAAATAAGAATCAAATACTTCGTCACGTTCGTAATTTTTTTCGTCGCGATGCCAATGGAAGTTTAAACAAAATGAAACAAGAGGTGAGTGCTAATTGCGCGTACCAGAAAGATTTGAGATGCATGATTGTCTATCTCTTATGAACACAAACTAAATTAATGTTTCGTCAAATTAAAATAGGAACTCGAAGAGCTGCTCATACAAAAGGTGGTCGAGACGATAACTATGAGGGACGAGATTGGCAAATTGCGGGAACACGCAAAGATATCGGAACGAAATCAAGAGGCAACACGCGTCCGATGTCAGCAATTAGCAAAACAGATGAAAGATTTCGAGATGGTTTTAAGTCGCTATAAATCGGATCTTCGTGCCAATCCTGAATCAAAGACCGTAGTTCCTATAAAAATTAATCGTTCGGTCGGACTGCAAGTGAATTTCGTTACGGTAGGTTTCACATTATGCAATTATGAGTTTCATGTAACGTGATGTGAAACTATAATTAGTCGAAGACGAATTGAATTTTGTTGACGATGTTTTTTTTGTCGTTTTCGTGCGACTGCAAATTATCAAGGAAAGCTAAATTAACTTGTGCATTCTCTAATAATCTGGTTTTATCTAGAAACTGTTTGTAACAAGTTGTAACTTTTGTGTCGAATGAGTCGTTTCACATTGCTTTAACTATTCGTCTCAATCATTTATTTATTGTAATTGTTCGTATAGGATCACGGAATTCAGAACTTGCGTCAACTGCAGCAGGTGCAAAAGGCTGTGACGCCAACAATCAACGGTGTTACAACGGCGCAACAACAAACCGACCAGTTATCAAACTCTGTATCTGCAAAACGTGCAGTCAAAGTTCGTTCACCAAGAAGACCCGAGCCTGCTGTGACAGGAGCTGCTGTCACAACTGCAACACCAATATCCGTTCCCAATCCTCATGTTACGAATGTGACTCCTGCGGCTCTGGTCGTTTCTAAAAGCGTTCCCGATACACGACCGTCTGCTACTCCGGCTATTCAGCAGACAACTGTTCTACATCCGCAGCTCATATCGTCCAGCGTGAGTATCCAAAGTGATGTTTTCAATATTGACTGCAAAGTAGTAACAAGAGAATTAATTTTGCCGATCCCTACAATAGACTTTATATGTAAATAACAAAACGATTATCCGGCACTTGTTCAAATTTCAGCAAACTATTCTCGTAAATGGAAGCGTGAACCAACAGATACGTCAACCGCCGCCGCTTCATGTTACCCCATCGAAAAACAACGACCTAATCGACCTCACGCAGGAGGAAGAAAAATCGAAAGGTGAAGGATATTTTGATCTTGACATTTGATCATCCTTGCGGGAGACCACCGTTCTTCCGTTCCATCACCATTGCATTTTTCTATCTATGTACAATTGCAATTTTATTTTATTCCAACGGCATATTTCTCATTTCTAGTTACAATAGTACCTCAAAACTCAATGTTGACGACCCCGATCACTGATACATCACCGAGGACGTCGAATATTCAAAATATTGCACCTCGCTATCATACCGTCATAAAAGCTCTACCTAGTAACATGGCAATAACTGCGCAACCGGGCATCAGAGTTGTGCAACCGGCGAGTCAACCAACGCCAACTGCCTTAGTCGTGAGTTTTTGCCGTTGTTATTATTGCACTAACACAATGGCTATTTGAATTTAAAAAATGATTCGTATCTTTTATTTCAGAATAACATGAGTGCTCCTAGATTAACGTATGTAACTATGCAAGGTGGCATAGTACCAACTAGACAAGTAGTTATCACGTCGACTCCGACGCCGGTCCGACATCATATTATATCGATATATTTATCATATACTTATTCCAAAAACATTGATAGACTGACTCATCAATTTTTAGATTCGGCCCGCGCCTGCGAACACCATACGAACTACGTTTCCCATTAGCGGCACGATATCGAATAGTACGGTTTGCGTAATCCCAACGTCAGCGGCTCCAACTCTTATTTATAAGGTACAGGAATCGATCCTACAATAGCAAGCATTACTAGCAGTTTTATCAAAACATTGCAAAAGTGTTTACAATGCTTTTATTATCAATGTATTGGCAAATTACAAAAGTTTAATATTTCCGCCACATTTTTAGCATCCGGCCGCTCTGCCAGAACCC
Organism: Tryphoninae sp. A BG-2022a; assembly: GCA_030522965.1. Classification (NCBI taxonomy): domain Eukaryota; kingdom Metazoa; phylum Arthropoda; class Insecta; order Hymenoptera; family Ichneumonidae; species Tryphoninae sp. A BG-2022a. Next base: position 5,756 of record JAPYZT010000182.1, on the reverse strand, counting down.
CTAAATCTTCTGTCCAATCCGGCATGGAAACTTCCACCTCCTGCACCATCGTTGAAAATATCCAAAGTAGCAAATGGTAAGAGTTTGCCAAATTTCATAAATAGATAAATTGATTCATTGTATTTTGTTCAATGGCACTGTTAATATCAGCTTTAATTACATTCCAGGAATAGTATTGTCATGGAACATGGCACTTTCTGACAAATATGCAGAAATAGCGAGTTATCAATTGTACGCCTACCAAGAAGTTTCTGGGATAGCCCCAAACCCTATGTTATGGAAAAAAGTTGGAGACGTTCGAGCTCTGCCACTGCCCATGGCATGCACTCTTACTCAGGTAATCACTAGCACTTGTGCCCAAATAACTAATTCTTTTCTAAGCCTTAAAACAATATAAAAAATATTCGTTTTGTAACGAGATTTTTTAAACGTTGCTTGTGTAGTATGCGAAACTTTTCCGGACTAAAGCAAATTATGGAAGCCGAAGACAGTAATTACACTGAACCCCATAAACAATTTGCTTTTCTCCTAAAAGGTCTCGTAATTTCAACCAAAAATAGCGTTCGAAAAAATGTTCTTGAACTCATTTGACATCTTTTGACATGATGAGGAGATTGTTATGAGTGCAAGAGACTCTTTATTCTTCTGGCTTAATCTTTCCCAAACGATTGATTTTTTTGGCAATCGTAGGAACAACGAACTTGCCCAGTTATTAGACAAAGGTTTATAGTTCTTCTTGTGCCCGAAAGATCAGTCGTTTGGGAGGAATAAGGATGTTAGTTTTTGTTACTGACATTACATACTTGAAGTGTTCATTACTCGAATGAACAAACATATATCCGTTTTTTCAGTTTTCCGAAGGCAACAATTACTACTTTGCAGTCAGAGCAGTCGATAAACATTCCCGATTGGGACAGTACAGCCAACCTGGAAATATTTCGTTGTAACAACCGAAACAGTACAATTATTTTATTAATGTACCAATTCAATGTCCTCTTCCTTCCCCTCCTCCACTCCATGATTTGTGTATTGTATAGACACAGCAGGGACTGTTCGACTGATTTTTTTTTACCGCAACAATATCTTTGTATATTCGAAGACGTTCCTATACGGGACAGTTTTATCGTCTGACCCACACGGGGTCGTCAATCTATCCGACGTACAAACGAAATTGAGAAGTACATAAAGCACCGAAATTTTCAAAGAACTGAAACAACTATTTGCATCACATCTCGTACTACCGAAACATTTCGGCCTGAACAGTCGTCATTTATAAAAATTGATTCTCTTCCTGGAAGATATTAACTAGAAATATTAATTTATTGTTGTATCCATTAATTTGTGTCAAGTTTATGAAAAATTCCGTTATATTTTTGTGATCTGTCCTGTTTATTATTGTTTCCTCGTGGCATTGTCATATGATCGGTGATGAAACATTGGATGGGAGAATTATCATATAATTTCGTAACGATGTAAATGCAATCTTTACATAGACACAAACAAGAACGTCGAGAAAAAGTAATGAGAATGATTGATTATTTAATCCGGAATTCAGAAAGATTTGTAACTCTTTTTATTAATTCGAGGAACGTTAAAAATGAAATGGCAAGTCGGAATGTATGATATTTAAGATTTAATTTGTAATTGTAAAATGTGCGGAAAGAATTGAGCAAGTTTCTAGTCTATAAACATGGTTCGATGTGTTATGGGCAATTACGAAAGAATGCAACATATGAGATCTCATTATTGGTCGTTTTGATGATAGTAACCATGATTTTTTTTCTTTCGTTTATTCTTTCCACCTAATTGTTAATTCTTAATCCTCCTGATTTTCCGTTCGAGTCCCTCGTCACATAATATATATTCTTGATTCAATCTGTTAATACAAATTGCTCAATTTTTATATTTATATCATCCGAATGGAGTGTGTGTACAGTGAAAAACAGTTTAGATAACACAACTGAGAAATTCTCAACTTGGCACACGATCGATGTATATTTATCATAGGTGTAAATACATAATTTTAATTATAGCCAAGTAGCGATAAAATGAAATCACACACTTGTCCTCGATTTTATTCAAATTCCTTGAGATTAAACACTTCGTGGGTAACGTCATTTTCACTACACGTTAATTGTAACGTCGGGTCACTCGTAGTGCCGATGATTACAAAAGTGCTTTACAATTCGTTTAAAAATCTGAAAAAATTCATGGTGACTTATTAACTATCCTAGAATACAAATAATTCACCGTATTGCTGATTTTTTTTCTTTTTTTTTCTGTATAATGAAATAAATAAATGAAAACGTGTAAAAAGCATTTTTTTTTCAAATAGCTATAACTTTTGATAAAATTAATATTTTTTGATGATTCAAGTGGGAAATGAAAGCTTAAGAGTTGTATTTCAATGAAAAAAAACTTGAATGGTCACAAGAGCTAATGGAATGCTTAAGGTAGTTCTATCGTTTTGTCGTTGTCTTAAGATTTTGATGAAAATTTGAATATATCTTCTTCTATGTTATATGTACGTGTGTAATAATTATTGGAATGTTTTACCAAGTGGAAGTTGAAATATTTATTGGTGAAAATCAAAATTTTCGGTAGTCTCTCATAAGAGCTTTTGTTAAAAGTTGCATTTTCATCCATAAACATCTTGGCTTCTACTCGGTGAAGTCTTCTAAAACTTTGCATACATTTTTATGCAACATCAAGGAAGCTTTATTTAGTTTTTCAATAAAATCTAAAGAAAAGAATTTTTGCAATTTTTATAATTATTCAACAAGTACACATTACCTTGGATGACCTTGAATTTGGAGTATTGTGTTCTTTAGTCAACTTGCAACAATTTCTCTATATTAACTTGAGTCCACAAACCATTTTGTATGTGAAAAAACTGAAAAATAATTTCTGGATTTTAATGTCACGATAGAACTACCTTAAGTTTTGAGCATGAAAAATCGGTTTTTTCAAGATGCGTAAATGTACGAAATTTAAATTAAAGTAGACATTTTCATATTTGTCAATCAATTTATTAATGAAAATATTCTTTATTTTATGATTTTTACATGAATTTTTTACAATAAAAAATTAAATAGAAAAACAGAAGAGATTGGCCTAAGACTAGACGCAATCGATGCATATTTCGTGTCGGTGTTCTTCGCAGACAGGCTTGCGACACTTGCTACAGTTTTCATGTGAAGGTTCGCAATAAGCACACCGTTTCCTTATTTTCATTTTATTTGATTGAAGAACTTCGATATTATCATTGCAACTCAAGACTTCTCGAATATTTTGCTGCGTCGCTTTTGGTAGTCAGGGAATTCGGATGCGAACGTGCAAATGCGACTTCACCAAAGCAAGAACCAAATTATTTATAAACGAATAATTGCCGCACAATTGATCGAAGATATCAGTTCCAGTTTTAGTTTCGTTGTACAGTCGAGCCTGGATGAGCGTGAGTTCAGGCCGGAATCTTTTTCTCGCTTATGGAGGTTTTTCACTTAACCGAGTTTCTCACTTATAAAGATGCACTAACGGGTTTTCTCTCTTACAGAGGTGTACACAAATGCAAAGAATCGTGATAGATATGTAGTATATACATTTTTTGTATGAATTTGGCTGAGATACTTCTTCATGAAAACAAAACAATTACATATATAAATCCGTTATATCCATTATACTTAAAGAAATCCGTTAATTTTTTTTGCATTTCTGTTTTCGTTTTTTGTACGTGTTTTTCAATTTCATAAATTTTATCGAAAATTGTTTTATCAACAACCGCAGAAAATTTAACAAACCGATGGAGCGTCTCCAGTGCATTTACAGCCTCTTGCCTCAGTCTACCCGTGCCGAGTTTATAGCTGTCTTTCCGATTTGTTTTGTATTGCACGAAATTGGCACGAATTTTGTGGTAAACAAAATACCACGTGTCAGTCTCAGTTATAGAGGTTCAGGCATGAAAAACGATTCTCTCATATAGAGGTTTCTATTTCTCACTTATAGAGGTTTTCGAGGGCTAAAATGAAGGGGCCTGGCAATTACTCTCACTTGTAGAGTTTTTTTCGCTTATCCAGTTCTCTCTTACTCAGGTTTGATTGTAGTAGATGATTGTTTCGGGTTTCAGCTTCTCTTCGTTTATCTTGACGGATTAATGCACCGAAGACAACACCATCACTACTTTGTTTTTCTTAGGACAGTAAGAAGTTAGAGAAAGTTGTCCATCGTAGCCTACTCTCATCGTACAAACAGAAGCTGTGCGTTTGAATGTTTCCAGGATCTGCCTTTTATTTTTTTGTAAAGTGCCAATCATTCATAAATTGCGTTTCAAGCATTTTTTTAAAACATTCCGCTGATGAAAACCAGTTGTCGCAGGTAATTATTCTGCCTGAACCGTGAACTGGCTCCGAGAGACGCCTTACAAAATAATTTAGTACAGATTCGGTTCGCTCCGTCTAAACTCTCCCATTATAAGGAATTGCATCAAACATATAAAAAGTTTTCGAATCGTTTAGCTACAAACTTTTTATGCCATAACGAGTTGGCTTCGATGGAATATAAATGCAAGCTGAGAAGTTACCCTTCAATCCTAATAGCTAGCTGCTCATCTATTTCCAAATTTTCGCATGGAGTGTAATTTTTTCGCCAATTTTTACTGAACAGATATCACAATTGATAATATAATAATCCGAGAAACGCATTCAATTTGTTTATTAAAAGAGTATCAAAAGTAGCAGCTTGTGCACTATTCATGTCACTTTCTATTTTATGTCTCGATTGCAGCATTGGTCCATTTCAACGTCAGTTCAAACATTTCATCGGTAAACAATACATTCCACGATCCAAATGGATACGTAGCATTCAAGCTATTACATATTGCTACCGACAAATGTAAGCGTGTCGGTTTGGAAAAACGTGTTTCCGGTGTTTCGAGGCACCATTTGTATTTATCCTTCTTGTACACAAATTTCCACTGACACCTTTCGACCGGTGCTGTTCCATTTCCTTCGTTTTTAGAATCTTTTTTAGAACGCGAAGCTTCTGTCTCGTTGAATTCTCCATCCTCGATATAATCTTCTTCACAGTCGATTTCTTCACCTCCATAATCTCTTGAGGACGCAGAACGCGATCAATCTCACTCGGTGTTCGTTGTGACATGTTTGTTTTCTTTTCTTTCCTAAATAGTGAAAGCCAAATATCCATCAAAACATTTCACATCAAATTTTCAACAAGTGTTTACATTCAAGAATTACATTTGAATGCTTGATTTCCGTTTTATTTTATAAATTCATTTGCAAGAACACACTTTTCTAATCAAAAAATAGCAAAACGTCGAAACATAAAAATTTCTTACCTTTCATTTTTCGCACTCGTAGACGGTAACGTCTGGTCACTCGTGCCATTTGGAAAATTGACATGCTCTCACGACTACTACAAAGGAACTGCGGCATCGGCACTTGGATACAATTTTTTCAGTACAGTTTGTCCGAGCTCCCTTCCCTCCTTCCCGAGCTACCTATACGCTCACTTTTGACAAGGCACGTGTGATTCGAGGTTACCATTTAAGGGTTAAATATAGACGAGTTTTTTTCTGTAATCTCATCGAGATACGAGATTCTCTTTCCATTGGTTTTTTACCGCAGATATTAGGTTTGTTCGCACTAGCTGCACTTTCTACACTTTTATAGGGAGTGTACACTTTCGCGTTCGTGTTAACGGAAATGACGTCACACACCACTGTTCGCGTTACGAGTGTAGCT
>JAPYZT010000181.1:0-103042 GCA_030522965.1 Tryphoninae sp. A BG-2022a | reverse complement strand
CCCCGAAACAAATTCTCAATAAATTTCTTTGCTTTACCAACAGGATATTAATCTATTTATTCTACCTCGAGTCTCGAACTTACCTCAAAAATTTAATGAGTCGGGTAATACCGTTTCAATATATATATACACGTGTGTATTTTTTATTTTGTTTTACATTGCACTTGGGCGTGTCGCGTGTCATAACTTTCAACATTTTTTTTTCGTTTTCTTTTTTATTTTTCGATTCGAATTTTTTACTTTTGTAAGAAAAAATATTTTAAAAAAGCATAACAACAGTAATAATTATTGCTATGTTTTTTAAAATAAAGTTTAAACTGAAAAAAAATAGTTTTTTGAAAAAAAAATAAAATGAAAAAAAAATTGTTTTTTTTTTCATAAAAATTTTTTTTTTAAACAAAAGCAAAAATATGGGTAAACGTCTATAACAAAAAATGATGAGCTAACAACTAATAAAGAGCTCGAAGAATATTTAAAAATTTGGCAATTTTTCTTTTTTTCTTTTGATTTTGGATGTTTTTTTGATTTTTCAATATAAAATATTTACTTCAAAAAAATCGACGTTTCGTCGTTGAAATTTGAAAGCAAAGAAAAATTTGAATCCTTTTTTACAGTGAAAGAAAAAAATTCCACCTGTCCAGTAACTTTTTTTGTCTTTCATTTTTTTTTCGCGAAAGCAAAAATATGGAAAAAACGTCTATAAAAAAAAACGATGGACGAACGGTCGATGAATTAATAAAGAGCTCGAAGAATATTTAAAAATTTGGCGATTTTTCTTTTTTTCTTTTGATTTTGGATTTTTTTTTTTGATTTTTCAAAATAAAATATTTACTTTGAAAAAATCGACGTTTCGTCGTTGAAATTTGAAAGCAAACAAAAATTTGAATCCTTTTTTACAGTGAAAGAAAAAAAATCGACCTGCCCACTAACTTTTTTCTTTTTTCCATTTTTTTTTCGCGAGCCCTTCCATGTTTCTCGTCCTTCGCTCACCGTTAATTCTTCGACACTCCGACTGCAACGCGCCCGATGGCAAGCCTCGGAGCTCCGTTCGCCTTTTGTCCGATCTCTCCCGTCGCCTTAAACGATGGTTTCTTTTTTTTTCTTTTCACATTTCCTTCCCTTCTGTCGCTCGTTTCCTTCCTTCTATTTTTTTTTCTCACCACGACTTGGAAAAAGTTATTGCAACTTTTTTTATGATGTTTTTTTTGTTTCATTTTTTCTTTCTCCTTTTTTCTTGAAGAGTACGCCGAGCTTGCGGCGCTAACTCAACGCCAAGTCACAACTTTTTCTCTTTCTCGTTTCTTCGGAAATTCCAACTTTTGTACGTTTCAGCCTTAGTCAAACGTATCAAATTTCAAAAATGATCATTTTTTATGAAAATGAAAAATTGCTGAGGTAAAAGAAGCGCGGAAAAGAATTCAACCAAGCTTGTAAAAATTGAATTAAGGCTTGCTTCGTTTGACGATTATAATATTTAAAGTTGATCGAACGATTCTTGATTAGTTACTTATTTTATAAAATTGTTAATTTTTAATTTCATTTATTTATTCATTTATGTGTTTATTTATTTATTTATTTATTTATTTATTTATTCACTTATTTATTTATTTATGTATTTATTTATTCACTTATTTATTTATTTATGTATTTATACATTTATTTATTTATTTGTTTATTTATTTATTTATTTATTCATTAATTTATTTATATATTTGTTTGTTTATTTATTTATTTATTTATTTATTTATTTATTCATTAATTTATTTATATATTTATTTGTTTATTTATTTATTTATTTATTTATTTATTCATTTATTTATTTTTAAAAAATCGCCATTTCTGCTATTTGCACCCTCAGGAGTCACCCTCCTTCAATCCGCAACCCCTGGGTATTCCTCGTTATTGTAGTCCGACTTCTTTTTTTTAGCAGAATTCTCATTGGCTTCGACGTCTCAAAGTGTCCCTTTGTGTTCGACATTTTCCTCGAGTCACTTCATGGTTGATGCTTCCCGAAGAGCAACCCCCTTCGAGCTCATGCCAGGGTGCGATAATGACAAAATGGCACGAGACGCTTCGTGCACACACACACACACACACATACACACGTTATTTTCTTCATCGAGCAAAGCACTACTATCCCTTTCGAGTACCTTTTCACCTCTTCACCCGGGAACAAAAAACGAGGTATATCTCCTCCGTTCTTCCAGCTCGCAACCCCCCCCCCCCCCCGTAATACTTGATCGGTCGTGAATTTTACACCCTTCCGCGATCTAACCAAGGGGTCGTATATCTGTATACAATGTGGTATAATAATTTCGTTCGTTCTTGCGGTATTGCATTGTTAACCTTTTTATCGCAAAAACTATGAAGCAGGATCGTAAAGCAAGGAAAGTCTTCGAGAAGAACACCACGAGCTATTCCTTTTTCATTTCGTACGTATTTTCGTTATTTTTTTTTCTCGAAGAATATACGTCATACCTGCAATAATTTTCTGAAGGGGTGAATGAAAATTCTTATTCGAGGGTTACGTAAAACTCGAGGTGTTTTGTTTTTCAAGACGAAGGAATAATTGTTCGAATAAAAAAGATGAAAACAAAAATGGCACTTTCGAAGAGATAAGTAAATGAAAAGGGTTGTTTTTTAGGAGACGATTTCAACTTTGTGAATAATAAATTTTTAATGGTGGTAAAATGACATCTTCGCTGAAACGACAATGGTACGAATAATTGAAATCGTGAAAATGGTATCCAAATGGCACTTTAAGTTAAAATGGCACTTTCGACAATTACCAGAGTTGTAGTGTTTGGAGAAAATAAAGTGGCAATTTCAACGTTGGTAATAATAAATTTTCGAACAATGCAAAGATGGTACCCTCTATGAAACGATAATGGCACGAAAAATGGAAATCGTAAAAATGGTACTTCAAGTTAAAATGGCACTGCGACCATCGATCCTGAATTCTCGACCGGAAAGTTTGAATTTTTCGAGGGTACCATTAAATGTCCAATTTTCCACTCTTCGATTAAAGGACTCGTCCACCGTAAATTTGGCCAAATCCAGTGTATCGTCAGCTTTCTCATCGTATTTACAAAATTTCGCTCTCGAAAACTGGAGCCGGCCATGCGATTTACGCTAGAACGATCCCTCTCGTACAAAACTTTGTGCCATTCGTGTTCACTTGTCAGGCGGGACCCGAAATACGCGAGCCCCCCCCCCCCCCCTCAAACGGTCATGGCATGGATCGTCGAACCGTACATACGTTGAAACATCCCCCTTCGTCATCCCGAACATAAAAGAGGGGTGAGACTCGGGGGTTGGCGTAAGAGGGATGGTGAGAGAGGGGTCTGGCGTTAGGGGTAACATTGGGGCACTGCACGGAACACACCGGGGTACGATTAGCGCAACCTGTTTATCCAATCTCGAATAAATAAATAAACGGACGTTTGCGTTTATTCACACGCATGAAAAGCATTAAAACTCGCGTTTATGTACCGTACCCGTAACGCACTCTATAACGAGTGCTCGCGCGTGTGGGATACGAGAGGCGCTAAACGCTTGATCGCGTTCGGAACACGTGGCGGCCACGTGCTTATCCATATATATATATACATATAATAGTATAGGATACAAGTACGTAATAAACGATATTTACATCGCTATAGGTAAAAAAAATGTTGACTTTGCGACCCTTCGCATTTAGGGGTCGATTTTTATTGGTAGTTGGGATTTTTTGTTTGAATTGTCGAATGCAATAACCTTGTGCTCTTTTTTTCTTAATTTTGTTATATAATTTTGTTCTTTTTTGTTAGGGGTGTCCGAGGGGTAGTTTTTCATTTTTTCATCCAAAACACCCCTTCCGGGTACTCAGAGAATTGGAAATTTTCCAACCAACGCAAATATCATAGTTTTGTTCTTATTTAATCCCAAAATAGCGGCCAGGAAACGAAAATACTGTATATTTCTTTGTTAACATTTTTCTTTCGCCAAATCTCGTGGTCCGTCCATTCTGAAATTACCTCGTACACGTGTGTACTTATATATAAATGTGAAGATGTGTATATTTATATATCATTCGCTATATATACGTGTACAATTTACGAAGTGAACGTTTCTCGGTTTGTTCTCGGAACAAAACATCATCCAGAGTTTGCCCTCTTCTACTCTCGAGTCCCTTTCTCTCTTTCCTTTCGTGCTCAGCCCGTCGGGCGAAACTACTACTCACTTCGTGTGCACACGATTCACGTACGAAAGAAGGCTCTTTCTTCTCCGCAGGAACGCGCTCGTTTCCGGTCTCGTTCCCTTGCGTCTCTCATTCCTCCAAACGCATCTTCCACCCTCGACGTGCGGTTTCAATTAACGTACCATAAATGCTATTTTTGCAACACGTAACACGTTGAGAACGAAAGCACTATTGCGAATGCGCAATTTTAAATCTCCTGTATTTTACATTATTCCTTTTTTTTCATCCCCTAAATACTTTCAATCAAATTTTCCTAATGATAATATAAAAATCGTTAATACAATAGATGAACGAAATATTTCGCACCACAAACTCGAAAATAAAATGCAAAAAAGAAATTCAACAATAAAAAATCGCTCCAGTCAGTCCTAACGATAAAACGCAAGATCAAGGTCAAATTCAAGGTCAACTAATTTTAAGAAATATCGATACTCATTAACGAATCAATAATTTCATAACAAAAGTTCTTTCGAAACATTTTTTTTATCACGGTGGATGTTTTGCTACCCTCGTCAGGGGGTTGAAAATGACAAAAAATGAGATATCCGAATTCTTTAAACTTCATTTCAGCGCAAAATACATCGCCTCTATGTAATAAAATACTCGAAAGTCGTGTCCAGCCAGTCCTAACGATAAACATCATCTCAAGGTTAAATTCAAGGTCAACTATTTTAAGAAATAATTATCGACATTCATTAATGAATCAATAATTTCATAACAAAACTTCTTTCAGAACATTTCTTTATCACGATGCATTTTTTGTAACCCTCTTCAGGGGGTTGAAAATGCCAAAAAAAAAAGAATAAAGAATAAAAACGAGATCTGCATACGAATTCTTTAAAATTCGTTTCAGCGCCAAAACGTACCGTTTCTATGTAACAAAATAGTCGAAAGTCGTGTCCAGCCAGCCCTAATGATAACATTATCTCAAGGTCAAATTCAAGGTCAACTGTTTTAAGAAATATCGATATTCATTAACGAATCAATAATTTCATAACAAAAGTTCTTTCGGAACATTTTTTTTATCACGATGTATTTTTGCAACCCTCTTTAGGGGGTTGAAAATGTCAAAAATAAAAATAAAAACGAGATGTACGAATTCTTTAAAATTCGCTCCAGCGCCAAAACGTACCGTCTCTATGTAACAAAATGGTCGAAAGTCGTGTGTTATAACAGTCGTCGACGAAAAGTAGCGCTGACTCATCACTGTCGCAAATCACCGCGTGTCAGGACTGTATGTGTGTGTGTGTAGCCAACGATACGTATAAATATAAATATACCTCGGCGTAAACGCGGTCGAGGCGTATAGTTTAACCGCAGTTTACGAGTGGAGCGAGCGGCTCGGTTAAAATATACGATTCTGTCTCATCCTCGTGACCCACCCCTTACCCCTGTCACTTTTTCCCCTTCCCACATCCTCTCTTCTTCAACTCGCCACAACCGTAAACTTCGTCCTCATTGTTTTGAAGAGGAAGTAGAGCCGCGATGCTCCAGGGGTTGCAGTCACCCTTTTCAATTCTCGTCCTTCCACAACCCCCAGCTCTGCTTCAACCCCCTCGTGGCCAGTCGTCCGGTGCGTCGAGGTTGCTCGCGTTTTAAGGTTTTAGCCGGTTGGTCGACCACGAATCGTCGCACATATCCAACGAAACGTAAGATTAACTGCTAGTTTATTTTATAATCCTGAATTTTCTCGACGAGGGGGTTGGTTGGGGATGGTTTTTGGTACGGGAAGGGGTGAGAAGTTGACGGCTACTTTTTCGAAAAGGGGAGAAAAAGTAGAATCGTAAAGAAGCAAGGGAAAGAGTTGAAGGACTCGCGGGGTTTGGGGTTGTTGAAGCGAGAGGGTTGGAAATAGGGGTTGGGGAAAAGGTTTGTTTCGAGTGCAAGTTGAACTAGGCCGTGGCTTCGAGGAAGTAGCGCGAAAAGTTGTAACGAATTCACTCCTTTCATTAGTCATGGTTACTGTACGAACGTCCCGAAACGATGTCAATAGTTTTTACCCCTGGTCACGCTAAGGGTGGAAAAAAGAGGTAGTGGTCAGTCAGAGGACGAAGTTGAGAAAGAGAGTTTTGATATTCGCGAGGGGACGAGAGGTTGGTGGATGAAAAAAAAGCTTCGAGGGATGATTTTTTGTTGGGGTTGGTAGCGGTGGCCTAGGGGATGATTTTGCGGCGAGGGTGAAAATCGAGCGTATATACTCTTGGACCTTGCTCGACCTTGAGTCTTAATCAACGACTAAATATAGCTCGGGGGTTGATTCTCCGTTAGGGGTTGATTTTTGTTACAAAATGCAATCCTAAGAATAATTTGATTTTCTTTCTCCTGTTACGAGTCGAGTTCGAAAATATGGGATTATTTATTATTGACTGATGTAAGGGATGAAAATATTTTCGTACAATGCGAATTCTTTCGTTTCTTTCATGTTTCTCCAGAGAACGATTCCGACTTTTCTACATGAGAAACTCGTCCGGCTCACTCGTCGACTTCTTCGAGACGTTCTCTGATGATGATCGATGTCTTTCCCAAGAACGAATCGTTCTCGTCTCTCGTACTATATTTATTTTTCCTTGCATAATTCTTTCGTTTCGTCATCGTCAACAAAATATCAAGACTCTCTCTCTCTTTGTTCGAACGAAAAAAAGAAAATGTATTTCGTTAGCGTCGAAAAAACTACCCCCGTCGAAAAATTTCACGTACGACGAATAGGCTAACAAATTATCTATTTTTTTTCAGCATCGTTACAAGCCCCCGGAATATCCAGGGACCAGTTTCAAAGTGTCGAGGGTGAAAACGGAGATCAGGATTTGCCGGTCTTCGAACAAACCGCCCTTAACGTCACTACATTCGTCGGACAAACGGTCTATCTGCCATGCCGAGTGAGAAATTTACGTGATAAAGTCGTGAGTTCATTTTTCTTTGTCTCTTCGTATTAAGGGTAGCAAAATTTCACTGGTTTAAGCCACTTTATATTTTTGTTTTGACTTTATATCCAAATTTAACAATTTTTCTGCTTATTGAACTTTTTTCTAATTTTGTATTTTGATTTGTGAGTTAAATTTTATGATGATTGTTTTAATTTTGAGAATCCATTATCGAAAACGAAGCTGTTAACCATCATAATATTTTCTTGTTTTTCTTTGTCTTTGTCTTTTCGTATTAGGGGTGGAAGAATTTCTCTGGTTTAAGCCACTTTACATTTTTATTTTGACTTTATATCCAAATTTAACAATTTTTTCGCCCATTAAATTTTTCTGTAATTCTGTATTTGAATTTTTGAGTTAAATTTTTTGATGATAATTTTAATCTTGAGACTCCATTATCGAAAACGAAGCTGTTAACCATACAAACATTTTCTTCTTTTTCTTTATCTTCGTCTTTTCGTATTAGGGGTAGCAAAAATTCTCTCTTTTAATCCTATTTACATTTTTATTTTAACTTTATATCCAAATTTAACAATTTTTCTGCCCATTGAATATTTTTCTAATTTTGTATTTTGATTTGTGAGTTGAATTTTATGATAATGATTTTAATCTTGGGAATCCATTATGACGAAGCTGTTAACCATCCCAACATTTTCTTCTTTTTCTTTGTTTTTATCTTTTCGTATTAGGGGTAACAAAATTTCTCTCTTTTAATCCATTTTATATTTTTGTTTTGACTTTATATCCAAAGTTAACATTTTTTCTGTCCATTCAATTTTTTTAAATTTTTGGATTTTGATTTTTGAGTTAAATTTTTTGATGATCATTTTAATCTTGAGAATCCATTATCGAAAACGAAACTGTTACCATCACAACATTTTCTTCTCGCGGGGCACGAGATCCATCACAATCTCTGTTTACGTACTAGCCATCTTAATCCGGGGCATGAAGCTATCGCATCTTCCACTTCGTGAAATTTTAATATTTATAAAATACTTTTATATGCGAACATATCAACGTCTAGAATTTTATGCGCTCATTCGGACGATGTCACGAGGGAGACGTTTTTATATTTTTTTACACGGACACATCGCGTGACGATGCTGGATGTGTTGGTGAGGTATTAAAAGGCGAAGATCGACGCGAGCGCATTGGAAAGAGTGTATAATAGAGTGAAAAGGTCCAGGGGCGCATCACGAGGCGTTCGATCATTCGTGACACACGACGGTACGCGCGAGAACGTTCGTCTTCCTTTTCCAATAGCAGACGCCAGACGAGTCGGCCATACCAGGAGAGCACAGTTCCTCTTTCAATACAGTGTTGGCAAAAGAGTACAGAGCGATTCAGAATATCTCGGGGCATATATTTCTATTTATTTTTATCATTTGTAGAGGTCACCTTGATCTTCTGTCATGTTCTCTTGTTGCGTTTACGTTGCATATCGATTTTGAACTTGGTGTTGGATCAAAGGCTTTCACAAATTCGACTGGAATCAGTGAGTTGGACAGTTGACCTATCATTAGAAGGATTTGACAGGAGTGTGAATAAAAAACCAGTCAAGGTCACTTTGGTGACGCTGTCATGACTTTCGACTTACCTGAGGTTGACAACGTGTCTCGTCTTTCACCGTGAATCTATTTCAATAGCGTTGACATTCTTTGTTCAGTCAAATGACCACTGACAGTTTTGACCTTTAATATCAGACGTCTCCTTAGTACTTCAAGGTTGTCTTAGGCTTTTCTAAATCGACCTGTATAACCGCCATACTCGTCGCGCATCTCATCCTGCCATAAAACCACTGTACTATCAGCATACTATATCGCAGTATCAATAGAATACATCTAACCCAGGGACCCGTTCGTTCAACGTTAGCCAGAAATTGACTCGTAACTCGCTGACTCCAGGCACGTCACCTCTACTGAAAGAGAGAGGTCGCCTAGGCGGGTCGTGGACACCACATCGGCACTCTTTAACTTGATGGATTGCTTCGAAACGATCTCTCCTCTCTGTCTCTCTCTCTCTCTCTCTCTCTCTCTCTCTTTCTCACACGCCCCCTCCCTATGAGTTTGCGCGCATCCCTGCAACGTATGGACCGGGCGACGATCGCATCTTCCTGTCCCTTGATTCAACATGCTCGTTTTCCACACGTTATCGAGTCGTACAAAGATCGATGCGTGCCCATCGTCGCAAGTTTCCACCATATCGGTTGAAAATGGCGTGTTATAACCTCTAACACGTCTTTACCTCGGCATAATCGCTGTTCGACTTGCTCTGCCACCTCACCGATTTTTCCAACCTGTTCTCACACCTCTATTCAACTTTCTCCAACGCTGACACAAATTAAACGATCCAGAATCACCGCCCATCATTCATAAACTCCGCTAGAAGCAATGGTGTCTCGTTCTAGCGAATCGCGCGCCGTTTTCCCGCCACGCTACGGTGATGCCACCTAGCGGTGGCGTCCCTAGCTAAACGTACCTACATTTTTTTCACATTCCTCGCGTTTCTTTCCACCCTTCCCTGCTGGAACATCGTCCATCCGGCTGGTTTACGACTGAATATGCGTTAACGAGTTCTGAGATTCGAAAATGAGTCGCCTCGTACATAAAGTGCCGAAGGGGGCAGCGTGGGAAAATGGAAAACGAGACGAGAGGGTCGCTGTCGTCAACGTAGCTCGTTCTCAGCGGTCTGAGGATCGTGAATTTACAGTCTCGTCAGCCTTTGAACGCGAATCGTCTCAAGATTCATATGCCCTTGGGGATTCAAGAGCTGAGGGACTTCACTGAATAGAAATCCTTCTCTTATATATATATATATATATATATATATATATATATATATATATATATATATCTAGCCTATATAAATTTATTATGGAGATCGTCATTAACGACGAGGATATGGTTTAGCAAGAGATTGAGTCCGTCGTCTCGTTTATCTCAACTTTCGTGAAAACCCTCTTGGTCTAATAAACTGTTGAAACAAAATTCTTTTTTTGTTTACATCGCGACTCGTGAACCATCTGGAGTGGAATTATTCGACTCGATGTTTAAGGGGTTGGAAACTCAGGGTTTGCGAACGTATCCATATCAAACAGTCTACAGCTTCGAACGTAGGGGTGGGAAGGGGTTTGTTGTACAGCTAAGGGAGGCTTCTTCGGGTCTCCTCGGTCCTTCTGTTGTCGATGACAATGTACTAGAAACAAAACGATGTGCGTTCTCACCAAATATGGTACGAGACTCATGGGGATAAGTTCCTCGTATCTACAAACTTCTGGACGTTACGTTTCAACGACTTGTGTCCTACGTCGCTGTAAAATATTCCCATCGGACGTTTGTGGGATTGGTCGACACGTCGGTCCAGCAAGCTTCGAAGATTAAACTCTCTCGTTGTGACTGGGGGTTGTTTATTTATACAATTTATTACGTACGATAGAAGGGGGATGCAAATCTACAACCCCTATTTTCTTTTTAATTTACATCGAACGGATTAATAATTAATTGCAAATAAATTAATGTAATTTAACTTGTAAAAAAAATGTAAAAATGGGAAGAACGATGTGAACTACCCTTAGGTATTTAAAATTCTATGTCGTAGAACGAAACTGGAAATGCTCTTGTTTGAAAAAAGAACGAAAATGACAAGCCCTAAATGATTTCCCCTCTATTTTCCGGTATTTGGAGACAAACAAGCGATCTCAGTGGAAAGTGAGTCAAACGAGAGAGAGGGCGCGAGAGAGGCGAGCCAAAGGGGGATGAAAATGTTTCTGAACAGGGCGATACAGCGTCACGTATAACCGATGGAAAATCAAGCACGTTCCAACCCTCCTCCCTCGCGATAGCGATGTGTTTCAGCGATGAAAAATAAATCGGAGAAGGAAAGAAGGAAATGGGATTGAAAAATATGAGTCGAAAAAAAAAGGAAAAAACAAAAAAGAGAAACGCGAAAGAGATGGGAAATTGGGGATGAGTGGATGATATTTCTTTTTATCGTTTCGTTCAAATATTTCGAGACAAATGAAACAACGGTTTCCTCGATAGTGGAGAGCAACTCTGTGCTCTTCAATGGTCATCCACCCGGATAGAAAATGTAGAAGGGTCCCACTCCGGACGCTCTCAGGCTGTCTGACTACCCTGTATGGTCCTCGTAAGGGAACCATTAGCGCCCCGACAGAATCTGTAACGCCTCGCCTCATACGGTCCTCCTGGATCAGGCTGCCTGATCACGGCGCTAATGATTGCCTGCGAGTGCCGTAACAGTGCCCTACTACAATTTCTACCCGGGGCAACATAATGTAAATCTGTACACAATCTATAAATACTTGTCAAAAAATATATTTTCATCAACGCGTGACACTGGTGATACGATGCAAAGGCTTTTCGAGAAAATTTCAATATATAAAGTTCTCAATTGATTTTAGTAAAGTGTATGAGCATGGAATGTACGAGTGAAAAACGCTGTGAAAAAATGATTATATCGGAACCGTAAACAAATTTCCAATATCTATTAAGATAGTTCTATCGTGACATTAGAATCGGAAAATTATTTTGCAGTTTTTCTCACATACAAAATGGTTTGCTGGTTCAAGTTAAGAAAGAAAAATTATTGTAAATTCAGTAAAGAACAACATATTCCAAATTCAAGGTCGCCCAAGGTAATACGTACTTGCTGTATAATTACAAAAATTTGTTTCTTTACATTTTTTTTGAAATACTAAATAAAGCTTCTTTGATGTTGCATAAAAATGTATGCAAAGTTTTAGAAGACTTCACCGAGTAGAAGCCAATATATTTATGGATAAAAATGCAACTTTTAACACGCGGTCTTACGAGAGACTACCGGAAAATTCTTATTTTCACCAATAAATAATCTCAACTTCCGCGTGGTAAAAACTTCCAAAAATTATTACACACATATATAGAACATCAAAGAAGATATATCCAAATTTTCAACAAAATCTTGACAAAATGATAAAACGATAGAACTACCTTAAGAAATAATAAGATCTTTCTATTGAAAATTATTATATTTATTATATTCATTATATGTATACGAAAATTATTATTCTATTGATTATTATTTATATTATTGTTCGTGATAAGTTGTTTTTGTACTTATGAAAACAAAACTTTCTTCCCCTACTTATCCTTACTCTTGCGCCTTACCACTTGTGAGAACTGAGAACGCCGGCGGCCATCTGTGAGCCAACGGGTGAACTAGAGGGTCCTTGCGGTACTATCGTGTTGCGTAGGAGTAGGGAGAGCGAGTGCGCTGCTCCGTTACGATATACCTGAATGAAATTAAGGTGGTCCTATCGTTACAGCGTTTCCGTTAGATTTCACTGAAAATTTGCAGAAACGTTCTTTGATGTCATATGTATATATGTGTAAAATTTCAAGGGCCTTTATCGACACAAAAATCACGATATTTATTCTTGAAAATCGTCACTTTTCGCGATCTCCTAGAAGAGCCCGTGTTAAATATCGCAACATTATACAACGAGTATCTCGATCATTTGGTCGCTGAAGCCTGTTCAAATTTTGCACACATTTTTATATGACATCAAAGAAGCTTCGATTAGTTTTTATAACAAATCTTATGGAAACAAAAATTAATGATTTTGTTTTTTATATAACAAATAAACTTTCCGTAGGATCAATTTGAATTTTGAGTATGCTGTTCTTTAGTCAATTTGCAGCAACTTTTCTTAATGAACTTTAACGCTTGGTCCACTTCCAATGTGAGAAAAAACGGAAATACAATTTTAATCCCCCACGCGTTGTAAGGCAAGTATGAGCATGCTTGCCATGTTATGACAAGTCGTAACGCTACCTGATTAGGGCCTTGTAGCAAATAAGGCAAACCCTACAAAGTTTCTATCCGGGCAAGAGCCATTGTCAAGAAGGAGAGGGGGAGGGGGGAGGTCACGGACAGACAGAGTGAGTCAGAGCGAAGGGGGGGGGGGTGGCTCCCTTTCGTTTGAAACGCAATATTTTATAAGAAAAATGTTTCGTGGGAATCCTGAAGGACGAAAATAGAGCGAGGGTTGAAAGGAAACGAAGAAAGAATGAACGAATGAAAAAAGGAAACTCGAGCTTTCGTATTGTTACACGACTTGTTCGATGGATTTGGAGACGACTAGGGGAATGGATCTTCGTTTTAACAGTATCACGATGGTATGTGTGGACCTCAAGAAAAGTAAGATGCTCGTACACTTTTGGCTTCCGAAAGAAGGTTTCAATCGTGAAAGCACCTTTAGCCACCAAAAATTACTTTGGGTAAGAAACAACTCTCAGAATTCAACCCCTATCCTTCAAGGTCTGTCGATGTATTTTGTTTTTAATTAATCTAATCGAATCGATTTAATTAATCGAATCGATTTAATTAATCGAATCGATTTAATTAATCGAATCGATTTAATTAATCGAATCGATTTAATTAATCGAATTGATTCAATTAATCGCTAACGATTTTTGCAATAAAAAAAATCATTAGCGATAAACCTCCTTATGTGGTTTCCGCCCTTAATCGATTTGTAAATATAAGAATCTTCAAAAGACAACGAAAGTCGACTGTATTATCTCTAGCCGAGTGTTTCTGAATGTTAAAATTTTGCAATTATCACCATAAACGTGACACTCATCGTCTTGTTATAATTAATGCGTAATATTTCTCTCGTATATATATAATTAACAATAGCGTCACGTAGTAGGCAGATCACTGATACACGTGGAAAACGTATCATACATCGAGAATACACGAATTATACGAACTGAAATGATTGAAATACGTTTCACTAATTTTCCATCTTTACTTACAAAAAAAAATACAAAATTTCTCAAGTTTTAAGATTTCAAAATTTTCTTTGAAACAATATCATCAAGATTATAAAATAGGAAAGAAGTTAGGAAATATTTTATTCATTACGATGTCGATGAAAAATTTCGTAAAGAAATATAATAGTGATGAGAAAATGAGATGAGACGTATTTTTATTAACGAATGTTGTTTAAAGACTTTTTTGTTTTCCTTTTTCTAGCTGTAATTGCTTTCGAGAGACTTCGCAACTGAGTCGAAACAAATACCAGTTACCTCAGTGAAATGTTGAGAACAGCCAACGGTCGTACGATTCTCGTTCTTGTGGAGTTTTCTCTTTTTCTTTCCCCGCCTCTGCACTGCTTGTCTGGACCCTTCGTCTCTTTTTATGGCACACCGGATGCGAGACCGATCATTGTTTTTTCGCCTGGTACCGTTGGATTTATGGCAACTACGTATTCCATATTCTAATATTCCGCGAAGGTTCTACACGAGACGCCTCGTGCTGGAACGAGAGTTCTTCGTTTCGAGGGAGAGACGCGAAGGTAGATGGAGCCACGGTGGGTCGAACGGATTTTAATTTACGACGCCACCGCCAGAGTGCGGAGTACAGTCTCTGTGTAAGCCCCCCACCATCTCGCTGTATGCGTCTCGGTGTGGAAGAACTTTCAGCGCTTCGTCATCCTTCTCGTCGACGACCTTATAAATTAACATAAATTAAAAGCTCGTAAAGAAAAAGGAAGAGGGAGGGGGGGGGGGTTTGAGAAAAAAGAGCGAGTAGTTTGGACAACGGTGGTGTCCGCTTGACGATGACGAGGACGCTTATGAGGGAGCATGGAGAATGAGGATGGTAGAAAAATTTCCGTCGTGAAATAACGAGAAGATATTACGTGAAGATCATTTTTTTTTAATTTTGTTTTTTTGTGTAAAATTTTATGAGAAGGTAGGGAGAAACTTATTTTTTAATTTATTTCTTATTGAGGGTTGATATTAACGAGCCGGTGTTGAAGACGAGATGGAAATAGCATTTTTTTTAATTGTGGGAAGAAGGAGAAGATTCAATTTTTAGTTTGATTTTTATAAGAGCGGTATTTTTTTAATTTGGGAATAGAAGTGTTATTTTTGGAGTGTACGGGTAATTTGCGATCGATGTATGCTCCTGGAGCTTGGGAAACGATTAAAATTGACTGGAATTCGATGTATTGTCGATTTTGATGGGATCGTGAATCGTCGAAAAATTGACTTTTCGCGGGGCTGTATCTCGGCTCTCGTTCGTCCGACAGAAAATTTTACTAATGACTTATAGAAGGACTCACCGAGACTAGACGAACGAGCTCAGGTACCTTCGGCTATCTCAATTTTTGCGGCCGTGGCAAAAGTTTGAAGAACCCGATTTTTCGAATCAAAGGGGTCGCGGGAAAATGAGTCCCATGGGGAGGAAATTTTTTTTTTTCTCGAGAATATTTCCACATAGTCATATTCGATTGGAAATTTCTCGCACATCACGAAAATCACGGTTATTTCCTCGACAATTTTTAATCAGTGGACGAAAAATTGAAAAAACTGTGAAAAAACACGTTTTTTCACGTATCAATTTTTAGACAACAGGAAAATAACAACGATATTCGTCATCAGAGAGAAATTTGCGATTTTATATGTCCCCTAAGAAATTAGTTTGACAGGAAAAAAGATTTGGCAAAATTTTGAAACTCAAAAAGACGTCCTAAAAGTTGCAAAAACATTTTTTTTCTCAAAAATAATTCTGAAAGACTATATTTTCATCATAAATTTTCCGTACGATACAACAATCATAGTCATTCTTCCGATATACAACAATTAATAGACGGGAAACTGAAAAAAAAACTGATAATGTCGTCATTTTTGTTTTCAAACGTAACACCATTTTCTAAAGCCAATTAAATCCTTCGACTTTCAGTAACGGCCTCTGTTTATATATACCTCATAACTGCTACAACGCCTTTACGATCACAACAGTCGAAAAGTTTTTCGTAAACTGTTGCCGAACTCGAGCCAGAATGAAAATTTTGCCTCACAAGGTAGACGTTGTAAAGCACACGGAATACTGGGGACCACGCGCCGTTGGCCGCATAGAACACGTTGCCTCGTAATAAGAGTAAGGTATAGCCCGAGTAACACTCGCGATTTTGTCCGGAGATTCCGGGAAGCGAATCGTGTTTGCGGTGGGGTTGTGTGAGTGCTCTCGGCGCTACCCCTGAAGCAAGTAGAAACCACGAATAATCTTTACGGGTCTCTTCGTGTAACGATGGGTTGTCGGTTGCTCGCGTGACCGGGCCACTAAATTCAACCGCTGCACGTACAAAACGTGCTGCCTGTATACATATAGGAGGCCATATATATATATCTACATATAGGGGGTCCTTGAAAATAAGGATCACGTTAAACAGGCAGTTAGAAGAGACAATTTCCAAACATTTTGTTTCTGTAAATACCGGCCCAATTGTCGACGGTTCAAAAGTTATGGTTAGTACAAACAAGAATGTGACGTTTGAGAAAATTATGTGACTCTAATTTTAAATCAGTTTATTCGGGTACTAATTCTTTGAGGACTGAAAATAACTTTCCTCACGCATGCTATTGGCAATTAAAAAACCAACAGTTCCATAATTACGATAATTCGACCCTGGTTTATAGATAATAAAAATCGTAACTTTTTTATCATTGAGAATAATTTGATGATTCGTACTTTAGAATCTCTATAAAATAGGTAACTTTTTGCCACGTGTGTTCAACTTTCTCTGGGCCAACGTGACCCTGCGCGAATCGTCTAAAAATTGGATAATTTTTTGGTAAACTGAAAAGCTTGTATTTAATGGTTTTTTATTTTTTAATTAACCTATGCTCATTAGCTTCGTGAAATCACCATCGCAGGATAGATACGTCCCCTGAGAAATTACTTACAAGAATGATTTTAATATGAATTTTATTCGTCATGCGCTGCGTTAATACTGAAAACAAAAATGAAAATCTGTCATAACTTTTGAACCGTAGAAAATCAGACCGACATTCATAGGATTTAAATGATGGGAAATGAGCTTCTCTATCGGCCTGCTCCATTTTGATACTTACTTTTCGGGACACCCGGTATATATAAAACGGCCTCTAACTACATCAAGCGCATATAACGACGCCCTCTGGTCTGACTGTTTCCAGCGTGTTTCCGGTGAGAGAATATTCGTTTACACGCCGCCAGGGTTAATACAAGACGGAAAGTTGTAACTCTCGAGCATTCTCAACTAGCCCTCTCGTGTCGGAGGGTGGACTATCGAACTGTTAAAGAATTAGACGAAAAAAAAGACTGTTAAGTTGATGAGGAAAACTTCTCGCGCTCGCACGAGTTACGTGCGAGGCTCCAAATTTTTTTTTTCGAAGGGACTGCGGTCATACTGGCTTAATTGACCGAGAACGAAATTTCTCGATTCTGAACCAAAATTAACGATTCTCATTTTCTTTATTTAATTTTTTGTTATTTCGTAGTACATCGAGGAAATCAAACTATTATTTGAATAATTGACGTTTGTAATCGTCGAAAATTTTCATTGATAATCAGTTTTTACCCAATATTGTCATAAAAAAAAGAAAGAACAAAAAAACGATGCGAGAACATCAATAGATAAACGAAAATAAGAAAAATACGAAGGCGCGAAAGGGTCGAGGTACAATAACCCGCTGGGATCCCCCGAACTTTCAGTGTAACTTTTATACTAGCCACCATCCAGCGTTTTCCGAATTTTCCGAACCATAAAAAATTCAATTCGCCGTAGCAAACGGTGTCGAGGTGGATAGAATCGAGATCGTCCGAAGAGATTTTGCCTTCTCGGCCTGCTCGTTCTCTGGTAAAGCTATTCTTGGTGGCGGGATAGCAATACCATATATGGGGCATTCTACGTGAAGGTAGTCCCTCTTTTTAAAAATATCTTAAATCATCTTCTGTCGTTCGCAAAAATTATAAAAATTTCATCAATTTTCAAGCGAAACATAATCGTGAATTTTGAAAAAATGTTTACAGCGTTGTCAAAGTGATAATTTTTTTTAATTTCTTGCAAACGTAGTAATTATAAGAGTTACTACATTTACTAAATGAACTTTCAAGTATTAGCACGTATTGAAAATTTATAGGAGCAAAAGTTAGAAAGATTTAAAAAAATGTATTGATTTTACACAGAACGCCCTATACAAATACCATGTATTTTTGCCTTGGGAAAAAGAGAGGTGTGTTTCCGTTTGTCCAGAGAAAAGTATATTCTTTCATCGATTTGTTTGTCGTAGGTATGTAAAGATAATAGCAATGTCGAGATTCTCTTTCGCATTGTTAAATTTCCGGCGTGTTTTCGTAACGGCAATTTTTTTTTTTCATTTCAATTGGTAAGTTCCATGTTAAAAATATTCCATAAAGACTGCACGTGTCTGGGAGGTCTAAAGATACCTCGATCTCACTTTCAAAATTGCTTTCAAGCTTTTACCAGCCTCGAAACATCCGATCGACTTCCCTACCGGAATCTCGATTCCTCCGTCTGACCAGTACGGCCTCGTACTACTTGCGCGACTCTCGTCTACCGCAAAATGATTTTATTTATTTTTTTCCTTTGCAAACGCAACTCCCTCCGAGTTTTAGTGACAGAGAACCGTATCCTTCGAGACCAAACCGACAATTTTCCGTCAGAATCTTCGCGTCGAAAGGTACGAGGCTAGTGGTCGAACTCGATGTAACGTCAGACAGAAAGCGAGGGATAGAGAAGTGAGAAGAAACTCTAAGAGCGTACGAGATTAAATCTGAACTAGCTTTGCTGAAAGTACACGGGAGTATCGAATACCAGCTTGTGGTTAACCATACCGGTCGAACAAACCGTGCTATCTAACAAACCTTCCCGGAGCTTCAAAGAGAACGAAGATCTTCGCCCATCTCTTCCTTGCTGTATATCTTATCGAAAGGCAAACGCTTATATAAAGTGGCGTTTCCTATCATATTACGGATATCGAGATCATTGAACTCAAAGACTGCCCGAAACAATTCCAGAAGAAGCCTGGAGTCGATTTAGAAAAGGATTCTAGCCTTTGTCAGTAGTACAGGTAAACGTATGGTCAGACGGCTTCGATAGTCCCCTATAATCTGTATATATGACGACTTTATCGCATTTTTCCACATCCAATCACCGGTTTCTAAATCGAATTTAAACAACAAAAACCAATATCGATTCAGCGTTGACGGAAATTCGAAAGAAAAAAGAAAAATAAGAATGATAATATCGCATACGATTATGTTCATCGACGTATAAATAATTCTACGATTAAATCAAAATGTGCATTATCCCAGTGAATATCGGTTCCTTCGTCTCTCAAGGTTTTCCTTCTTTCCCATTGTCGATGATGAGCTCCAGGCGAGAAGATCTTTCGGCTTGAAAGTTGGATGAAAAAAAAATCACACAAAAAAACATATAAACACCACCGAGAAAAAGACTGAGTTTATCGCTCGGTCGCTCTCGTTGCAGCTATTTCAGGACCAATAATATTTATCCACACTTATTTCGAGAGAGGAAAAGTAGGGTGCACATCGTCGTTGACTCTACTATATAGCTACCCCTCTCCACCCCTTCTCCACTTATCTATATATCCATTATACGTGAGAGTCGTCGTCGTTATCCCCGAGAAATTCACTCGAGACGGTTATCGGTACGCGAGGGCTTCGTAGAATCGAATTAGAAAATGGTACAAAAAAAAAAGATTATAGACGAAAGAAGAAATAAAAGCACATACAACTAGCGATATAGCGCGGCTTTGGTCATTCTATTTTTTGTTTCTCCAAGTTCTCGATGTTCCTGGATTATTATTTTTCTATTTCTTGTCGATCCCAATTTGACCATTTCGATAGACATACGTAGAATTCTCTAAGGATGGTTTTCAACCCCCTGGCGTACTTCGGTTTCACATAAAAATGTACGGAGCGATACACAGAGCTCATAATTTTTCTGGTATTTCTCATAGTAAGGGGTGGAAAAAAATATACATGTCTATGTATTTTGGGGTGCGTGTGTGTATGTGTTCAGGGATGTAGGGGGGTGAGTATATACGTGTGTATAAAATATAGTGCGAGTGCGGGGTGGAACTGAAACTAGCTCGACTACGTAACGCGGGCCCGGGGCTTTTTTCGATTGCCGGACCGGGTATGTCCGCGGCGAGAAAACGAGTCGTACGTTTTCGAGGTAGATACCGTTTTAATTACAACCCCCTCGTCCATAAGTCAATCCGCGCACGTAACGCCCAAGGGACAAAAGTTTCGCGGTTCGATCCTATGCTTTTCCCGCTTGCAGCCCCTCCATCTCTTCGCTCTTCTATTCTCAACCCCCTTGCAA
Source organism: Tryphoninae sp. A BG-2022a (assembly GCA_030522965.1). Classification (NCBI taxonomy): domain Eukaryota; kingdom Metazoa; phylum Arthropoda; class Insecta; order Hymenoptera; family Ichneumonidae; species Tryphoninae sp. A BG-2022a. The sequence continues at coordinate 82,677 of JAPYZT010000181.1, read as the reverse complement.
CCCCCGTTTTCCAACCCTTCCTTCGCCATCAACCCTTTCCCACCCCCCTACTGTCCGATCTCGTTTTCGTTTCCGGATTTTGTATGAAACAGCGGTTCTACCAAGCGAGAAAAATATATTTTGCTGCGTCGAGGCGGTCAAAGAAAGGGGTAGGAAGGGGATGAAGAGGGGAGAACGTAGATAAAACGAGAAATAAACAAATGAGAGGACCAACAAATAAAATACGAGTGATCGAGGTGTAAACTACTTATCTCCATAGCTTTCCGGAAGAATTCAGGATATTCAGGGGGTTTTTTCACCCCCTTACGATTCTGTGACACTTCGAACGAAGAACAGACTTCAACCTTTTTTATATTTTTTATTTCGAGAAAAACAAAAACAATATTCAATGAGGGAATCGTCGAAGAGAATGATCGAGGAAATTATAATTTTCTGTATAATACCTACCCCCTGTGTTGTGCGAATATTCAGCGGAATAATTTGTGTTTGCCCATATAAATAGCTATAGGGTATTTTTTTACCTTGCAAATCTTTCGTTAATTAGATAATAATGAAAATAATAATTAGTCGGTCGATTATTTTCGAACGTTTCTAGCGGATACCTATCGACCCATATTGCCCCTTGGTCTATCGTTCATCCCCTGTAGCCTCGTACTAATATTAGTAGAGGGTCGTAAAGGTGGTATATAAGAGAGAGAGAGAGAGAGCTTGGCGTATCGTCGTCGCTCGTGAAGATGCACAGTCTCTTTGTGTACTATCCACTGAAACATACTCACCCTCTTGTAAGTTGCACACACGCAACCTCGTCCTGGTCTTCGTCGTCGTCGTTCCGCGGCTCGTATTATGGCCTCGCAGCATTGTTACGGGGAACGATATTTTTGCTTGGGAAGGATATAGCGAGACTACGAGCGTCTCGCTTTCTTTCTTTTTTTCTTTTTTCGTTCGTGCTCCAACGCCGGGAACTCTGGAAAAGTGTATGACCATGGAGCGGGGGGGGGGGGGGGCCGCGGGAAAGAGGGGGGGGAAGGAAAAAAAAAGAAACGAGTAACAGGCCAAAGCCCCGGCGTGTTCCATTGTCCGGGATGCGAACAGGAAGAGGGTTGGGTTTGCGCAGGTCAGGGGACTCAGGGGTGGCCGGTAGCAGCGTCAACCCTCTGCAGCACGGATGGAAAAAAAACACTAAAAGAAAAGCTTATATTTATATGTGTTACGGACTTTACCATGTGCACCACATTCAGAGGAATTTTTATGTGTTGAATACAAGTGGGTCCATGATATTTTATACGGATAGGTGTGTACACCTTCGACGGACTCGTCCTTTTCCCTTCTGTGTACGACGCGACCGATACAACCGGGCCAATACTTGATCACGAATGGGGCAATACGGGAGTATATAATACCACTCGAGTCAGGGATATACGCGAGAGCCAGGACGAGACGCTCTCTCGATTCTGCTGCCGAGTTACAAACGATGACGCCGCGGTATTATTTCATTTATTTATGGTTTTGAATTTTCCCCGTGTCGAACCGATCGGGCAAGATTCTTCCTTTGGCCACTAGCCCATATCCCATTCTGCATACCATACTCTCTATAATAATACCAGTTCTCTCGCATATAGTACGCAGTGATCTATATTCCCTGTACAATGTGGTGATGATGAAATGGCGAGAGCGTAGGATACGTGCCGGTCCAGTTGCGAAAACGAACCGCGAGGATAGGAACGTGGAAGGTACGAGAGAAAGGGAGGGAGACGGAAAGAGAGAGAGAGACGCCGCGTGTGTGACGTTTTTCCGATTCCACGGGATTAAGTTACCGGCGTGGAGCTGAATTAAAACGCTAATAACGAGCAGGCGATATTTATTGGACGGCTTTGCGGACGTCTGTGCGATATTCCGGTCGTAGGAACTGGTGTACAACAGTAGAAGCTTGATTACGAGCACGGAGTTGGTACCCGTCGTCTCGGTTCAAGCGCAACGGTCTGACTGAGCGCTATTGGTCGATTCACACGGGTCGCTGGTGGGGGACTCGCGCTCCATTGGCTGTCTCTCGCGCGTCTCGCGCGTCATTGGTCGGCTCTGGGGCGTCATTGGTCGGATTCCTCCCCACCACCTGGACCACTAGATATCGATCTTTCGACCGTAATACGCCCGCGAGTTGTTGGTGACGCCTATTTCTCTTCCGCACGGAATGCATTTGGAACCGGTTACAATTGACGTGATTGTATACCACGCCGACTAAAGCATCAGTCTTAAAGTGGTATCGAGAATACCATCGCCAGTATCAAGGTAACGATGGCACTGGGGGGAAAATAGCAAACGATGGAGAAAAAAGGAGAGTATAGTAGTAATAGTACCGGCGTCGGGAGTGACGCCGCCGGTAGCTTCTCACCCCTGTTTGCTTCATTGTTTCCCAAACAGGGTCCTTACGACTTTTATGAGGGAGATTTCTGGCTTAGCCGGTCGGATAACTTCCCTAGCTTCGTACATAACCCGCGCTATGGCTCATCCCCCTATTCCCTGTGCTATATAGCCGCGAGGTTGTAAAGAAAGGGCGCGCACGCTTTACCTTTAACCAGCCTTCTCTACGTATATCTATGTAGGCATACGTAGGAGCGTGTTGCGGCTATCACCCCGACGTATATCCTCGCATTGCTTCGTACCACAATCAACCACTCTCGCCCATCCCGTACGGGTTTGCAAGATTTTCATTCCAACAAAGGTCTCTCGTTTCTCTCTTCCTGGATACACTAGGATACCCATATACGGTTATAAAAACTGCTGAATACTTATAGGTGTTCTGCGATGAGAAACGCTCTTGGCTCTACTGAAAACAAAATATACGCGACACCGAGAAATATCGAGAGCTTTTTTTACCACTTTCTTCTCCCCCTCTTTTTCTCTCTCTCTCCCTCTTTCCTAGCCTTATCGAAATGAGGTTTTCATGAAACTATGCGAAATATAAGTCTCTGCGTCTATTGTATGCTACGAACTATATATCTGTATATATTGATACTTAGGTTTAATTTATTCATTGGGGAATCCGTGAGGTATTTTAAACGTTCAAGCCCGTCAACCGTATCGGCTTTTCGAATATTGCACACACCGCTCTCACTCTCTCTCCCTCTCTGTCTCTCTCTCTCTCTCTCTCTCTCTCTCTCTCTCTCTCTCTCATCTACCTCCCCTTCTTTCGACCGGGACAGGCTATATCCGCTCGAATGCTGCCGCTGTTGCAGTGTGCAGGCTTATGCACGCGGCAACGACTGCTCGATACTCGCGCTCCGGTTGGGACGTGCGCGAGAAACGGGAGAGCAACGAGAGCAGAAGGATATTTGGGGCGAGGAACGAGGATAGGGTAGGAAAGCGAACGATATACAGTTTCATTTATCGCGTATCAACTGCCGACTATGTCCATATACCACGTCATACTGTGTGCGTTCGAATGCTGATACTGCGGGGACTGATAGTATCATCCAAGTTCTTCGTGTATGGAGTGAAAATATTGGATACTTTTTATTTCATTCCACCCCGAAAAGTATTTTCGTGATTAAGGGCTCTTGAGGAGGATGTTCCTCAGAAGCATCTCAACGTCTGGTATGGCAGCACCTAAATTCGAATAACTGCTACACTTTCACTTTCATCGGTCGATATGCCTCTCCATTCATAGTCTACCCTACTTAAGGGAGGTTTTTGCTGTTCCCTTTGACCGGAGATCCCAACTGCTGGGGGCTTAAGGGTAGTAGGGAGCAAAAACATCGTTTGAGGCACACTCGCTGGTCGTTGTATTAATAATAATACTGTAAATATTGTAGGCGTTCCTGCAGGCTGTTAGTCGACAGTACTGTTCCAACCCTCTCTTTCTTTCCTGCAAATAAGCCACTCGGAACGGGGTCTAAAATTACTCTACCTAGTTGTAAAGTGGGCTTATCGAAGCCGCGGGATGGTGAAATAGTTGGTGGTGGTAGAAAGGAGTTCCAGGGTAAGGATGCGAGAGCCAAACGGAGTTTAAGAGTACGCGAGGAGAAAAGAGGGTTTCGTAGTGGAAAGAGGTTTGGTCCGGATGGTGGTGCAGTCTCTTCTTCTTGTTTGTTATGGCAAGGGGTAGTTCGCCCCGTCGAACTTTGCTGGTATATACTTAAACTCGTCGTTGGGGTTGCGTTTCTAGGTGTGCGATGAAAGGAATGTTATAGGAGAAGAGAAGAAAGGAGAAGAGAGAGGGGGTCGACAATATTCGCTTCATAATCTTCCTCTAATAAGAGACTTCTCTCCTCTTATTCTCTCCACTGGTATACAAGAACGAAGTCGAGAAACCCGGCCCTTCGCATCGTCGGCCAACCCCAGGCATAGTCTACTCTCGACGAAGGGCCCTCTTCAATAAATCACATGCGCCATAGTCTAGGCCGCTCGAGGGGGCCCATCAACCTCCGCCTCGTGTAAACAGGGCTGAGTTAATAAATCTAATTATTCGAAGCGTCTGGGGTGTCTGAAGGAGAGTTGAGGAGAATTAAAAAAAAAGGTGGGGCAGAAAAAAGGAGAACGCGCGGATCTTGGCTAAGGCACGTTGGTGGCTGACGTTGGATGAGAGAACGCAGTCACGGGAGAAAAATAATTATCGCACGCCGCTATGGAAACGATTATCGGTGCCAATCCTCGAGAACAAAAATGGTGGGGAAGGCCTGTAACGGGATAAGGTACGTTATAGATATTAACCTTATCTCCCTATAGCTCTCTCCTTCTCTTTCTTGACTCGTATTTTTCGCATCCGAGGGCCCGCGATACTGTCGTTCTTCAATCTCCATGAAAATCAAGTTTTCGATAACTCATCCCGTCTGCCAAAGCTTCGAGGCGAGATAATTAATATTGATTCGAGATGGGTCTCGTTGAGAACGATGCTAGCGGAAGACGCCCTTACCAAATTGGAGGACACCTCGAGGAGCCTGCAGATTTACAATCCCTGACGACGACTTGTCCTTTTTTTCCATCGGTCGAGTCTTGTGGATAACTTCACGTTGCATCCAACCACGGTGGCCTCGTTCTCCACGAAATTTATCGAATAACGAACGATTTTCGTCAGGTTGGACCAAGGCTTGGTCCTTTTAACTCCTCGTGTCGATTTTTTGTTTCTTCTCTTGTTTCCATCGAAACTCGTCGACTCGAACCCCATCTCGCATTTCTCCTTCGTCGTTCAACCCGGGTATTCTCTTCTTGTTTCATCCTCGCTTCTCCGGGGCCAAACGGTTCTCTTTTCTTCCTACGACCTCTACGTTTTTGTGCCTTGCACCCCCCTCGCTGCCGCTTTCGCGAACAACCACCGCTTCGATCTTTCGCTCGCCTCCCGACGCAAACCTCCTACTCTTCTTCCTCCTTCTTGCCCTCGAGAGAACTTCCTGTTCCATCCAGGGAACTTCTTGATTAGGGATTTGATAGTGTTTTTTACGAGATTTCCCCCGGCGTTGAATTCAAGGTGGGCTACTACTCCCTCTCTCTCTCTCTTCCTCAGCCTCTTTCTCCGTCTCTCTCCTTGGCCGTAGTGAAGCGAGGCGAGGTAATCGCGACCAACTATCTCTAAATTTAGTTCTTCATCCCTATGAGTAGCAGGCAGCATGCTGGTACGTCGATCTCTGGTGTGCTTCGCCCCTTTCCAACTTGGCCCTCCAACCCTCGCTTCGAATTCCCCACCACCGCCTTTCTCTTTCTTTCACGTCGACCAACCTCTCGAATCTTTGGTATTCTCCCAGTTTCCTACAGTCTGATCTTTCAAACTGGGTCTCTTCTTTCACGAATACCAAGATTAAAATCCGGAGGAGCCTCGACAGAGAGCTGGTTTTCTTACGTCGAGCAGACCATTTAGTATAGTACACCATTTGTTATCGCTACTGCCCGATAAACTGATGGACCCGATGCCGGAGAGGGCTTTGTGAACGAAGGAATAACTTTAAATCCAACCCTTATCGCCACCCTGTGACAGGGTGCGACACGCGAAACCAGCTCGCTTTTTTTCCGTACTGACTGAAAAGCGCGTGTGGAAAATCGCTGTGAAAGGCACCAACGTTGAACTGTTTGGTGTCGATAGGAACTGCTTCGCATCGGATAACTTTCCTGAACCTGAAACCCTCCAACAATCATCGGCTTTTTTTTGTTGGTTTGGGTCAAAAGCTGGATTTTGTAGCAAAAAAAAATCGCTTTGATCGATCGCGTCTCTGAAAATTGCAAGCAAAATCGAATATCACTGACGTCAGAGTGAGGCGAGTTAATTTTGCCCCTAGGGGTTGGCGCGCCACCTGTTCAAACTTCTCAGTCGCTATTCTTTTTCCCCTCTTGTAAAGACATACGAGAAAGAGGGGCTTGGGTTTGGGGTGTCTGGAAAAAAACAGTCGGTAGTAGATTAAGTAGCGATAAAATAGGTAGTAAACAAGGGCGAGGTGGACACGTCGATAGAAAAGAGCGAGGTAGATCCGAAATCATTGGGTCGTGAGAATCCAGGACGGTGGCCACGTTCTTTGACTTTCTTCCATCTTCTCTCGACTTCTCTCTCGTACGTTACGCGAGGGGTCAAGAGAGCGGAAATCGAAGAAAAGTCCCGGGCTCGAAGTAAAAAGTTGCCGAGATATAATCGAGGTGGCGGGGCAAGGGGGGGGGGGAGAAGCCTCGGTCGTTCTTTTAAAGTCTCGGCCCACCCTTCGTACCTTAACTCGACTCATATTTTCTCTTCGCCCTCCGCCAAGCCCCCACCATCGTCCTTCATTCTCATTTTCCTCCTTTCCCTTACCATCGTTCTATCGGTAAAGCGTCCAGCAAACGAGCTATTCGCGAGGCCTCCGTCCTCCTTGCTCTTCAACTGGAAAACTTATTTTATCCGACAGATCGTGGCACACTGACTAGCTGACTCGATGGCTTGGCGATTCCCCGCGGCTTCCAGCTTCGTGGACTCTTCTGGTTAGTTTCATCCCTCTTATCCTTCCCTCTTTCTCTCTACGTTTCAACCCTCTTTCCAGTTTCTTCGTTCGCTGTCTCTAGCTTGTTGGCTTTATGACATTATTTTCCTCTCGCACTCGAAACTTCTCTATTACTTTTATTAGAATGCAACTCTGAATTAACGTGGCCAAGAGTGGCGTGGGTGAAGAGGCAGATGGAAAGAAGAACTCCTGAGTTACTAGAGAGCTAGGACTCTGTAGAGCAGAGATCCTTTAAATTTTGTGGCCCTCTTCAACATCGAGAGGTCCACTCTGTCTGCCTTTCGCCGCGGCCCTTTTGATTATCCTCGCGATCGACTGAAGTAAGCAGTCGTGATATTTTTCCAAAACTGTAACCCGGCATCGTCCCTAAAAGTAGCATGGAGGAAGTCTTAAGATCCTCATGAGGATCGTCGCCACCATAAGCCTCTTTAGTTTTTAGGCACTGCACCTCCAACCAGTTTCCGGTCCAGACTCCCTGGCTGGTACGATCCATATGCAAATTCGTTAAAACCCTGACTTGTTTGTGTTATAGGATATTCCATTCGGTACGATTCCACCGACCATTTTGCGTAACATCGGCGAGTGTCTACGGTATCTACGTCTTAACGGAATGCAGCACTGTGCACTTTTACAGTCAGAAAAGACTCTAAACTCGACGAAAACGTTGGACAACGTGCACAGTGGCATGGTATTGCGGGGTGGTTAAAGTCGACTCGATGTCGTTGCCAGGATCACGGTAGAGAACGTCGTTCCTAGGTGGAGGAGCCGTGGACGAGGGAAAGAGGAGAAGCCGGAACTGTTAGTAATGCGTTCGTTCCACGGTGCCAAATCGCTTGGCTCCAAATCTTTGCGTCCTCGACAGTCCACAGACGCGCGATCCTCCTCGTCCTCTCGCGCACGAACAATGCAATTTCACAGTGCTATATGGAACGAGCGAGACGTTGGTATATCGGGGTAGGTTATGGACCGGATTATATATAGTCGCTGTAGAGACGAGGGGTTTGGTGGCAACCCCTCGAGTCGCGGAACGAGTCTCGTCCATGAACTTTACCCTCCCCCTTAGGAGCGTCCAAGGGGTTGCTGGTTTAATTTTTCGGCCAAAGCGGAGATACGAACGACCGCTTCGTACATCACGTGGATGGAATCGGCCAGATTCGACGAGAATCCTGGATCTCGTATTCGCTACGGTCTCGCAGTCAGGAGGAGGTCAACCGACCGGTTCGAGGAACGGAGAGCGAGCAATTGCCCCTCGTCTTTCGCCACTCTCGAAATCTCTTTCGAATTAGGATGGGTGCTCCAACGGTCCTGCGTCGCTACGGGATAGAGCGTGGACGCTTTGCTTCGATCGAAGGATCCCTGGAGTTACGAATGATCGAGGGGAAACTCGCGTAAACTTGCTTTCCAACCCCTGGATTATACAAGGACATATGCACGTAGTCGATGCTTGCGGGCAGTAACATTGCTACACGCTTCGTCGATTTGCCCGAATTTCTCACCATTTCGCAACGCTGAATTTCTCGTCCTTACCCAACGACGTTTAGCCGAATGCGTCGGTATATAGTTCGAGTTTGAGGTTTACATCGATTGTTCGGTTATAGGAATTCCGGGTCTCTCCCTAGACCTTCGATTCGTCGAAGGGAAATAGTGCAGTACTTGTGGACTCGTTCGTCAATAATGGAACGTACAGACTTGACGTGCTGTCATCATTATTTTCCGACGACTTTGGGCCAATTGCCCAATGTCACAGAGGAAAATACCAACCTTGGACTAATTGGATTGGATTGGATCTTGGACCAATTGTCTAATGTCCCGGAAGAAAGTAAGAACTATTAGTAGCATTTCCGGTATTGAGAAAATTCCGGAGCTTAGACACTCGTCCGTCAATAATGGAACGCACAAACCTGACGTGCTGTCATCATTATTTTCCGACAACTTTCAGCCAATTGCCTAATGTCACAGAGGAAAATAATAACCTTGGACCAATTGGATTAGATTGGATCTTAGACCAACTGTCGTAATAACATTTCCGGTATTGGGAAATTCGCGGTACTTAGATACTCGTCCGTCACTAATGGAACGCACAAATATGACGTCCTGTCATCATTATTTTCCGACGACTTTGGATCAATCGCCTAATGTCACAGAGGAAAATAACAACCATTCGTAGTACTTCCGGTATTGGTAAACAGGAGTGCAAATATTCCATGGACATCAAAACTCTCACGAAATTTTTCCGTCATGTTTCAGCTGCGATACTTTTCATTTTGTACGATGAAAAGAAAACGTCGTCAATCCGCTTCCGCGACGTTCCAATAAGGCTCTACCACTTCTCCATGTCGTATACATACTCTATTTTGGGAACGCTGCTGCTTCACACAGACTCCTCGTCCGTTGAGTTTTTCTTCGCTGCGCCATTCACCCGGAATAGGTGAAAGTTATCTCGTTACACTTTCGAGAACCGATATTTATGTTACGTATACGTCCTGGTTGGAACAACCTCCTGGGTCTCTTCGAGCGCGAGATGGACTCTTACCGATTCTGTGTCGTTGCAACTCGCTAAGATGGCAGAATTTCGGCCATTTCACGGATCTACAGAGCTCCGTGTACAATCTATACGTAAACGCATCTTCCTACTTCCATCATGGATTTTCCGACACTCCCGGTGACAACCGGGGAATGGTCTCGCACAATTGCAAAATCCTCTCTCCGCCGCTCGGCACTCTCGTAAAATGGGACGTTCCAACGGAGTATTCTCAGAGTCGAATATCCATTTGGCTTTATTCCACTTTCAGCGATTTTCGACGGGACCGCAGCTTCGCTCGACAGGAGACGAACGATTCCAAACTCCCGCACTTCGTTGCAACGACCTCCCGTACGTATCTCGTGTTCTCAATTTACGACGAATATCTTCATTCGACCATCGATGCATGTACAATCCGAATCAACGATGAGTCATTGGACTTTGGTTTTCTCAAAATATTTTGCGTTTAAACGGAGATACACTTTCCTATCGCGTTTCGAATGCTTTCTAAAATGGTTCCGCGTCGAGAATCTCGAGCGGAATCTTTCGTTAATATTTATATAAACAATCCTATTTAAAGTTAAAAGTAGTATATTCTGCGACAGCGGATTTAAAACGCTTCAAGAATGTCTCGAGTATGCGACGAATTCCGTCACGGAATACGCGGCATCGCTTCGTGTCATTCGTTCCTTCCTTTCCTTCATAAAACTCGGGAACAAGGATTTCAAATTCTTTATCATAAAATACCTCGTCTCTCGTCGACCGGCATGCTCGGTAAAAAACGGGTCATCGCTCTTAAAAGTCACCGGGGAGAACCTCGCGTCATCGAGGATAAATATATTTGTAACGCCTTCGAGCATGGGAGTCTGCGTGTCAATGTGAACGAGAGCGAGGTCGCGCGAGAGGTGTCGTGTGATCACTGGGTGGAGAAGAGAAGCAAACGTCCTCCTTCTTCAAGATCTCGTGAGGGAGACAAAGATCGAGAAGTATTATCATTCTCTCGAATACTTCTGAGCTATCACAGTCATCGGCATGACAATGGCAGTCCCAAGAATTTACCATGCGATAGGCATCTTGGGAGAGGGAGATGCCGAGGCAGAATAAAGTTAGTGTTCTTCAACGAGTTCTTCGAGTACAAAAGTCGATATATTCCTAGTGTACGCAGACGCACACGTGTTTGCCATTGATTCGAGGAGGCTGCACACATGTTGGAATCGAGACCACAGGTTGTCATCAATTTTTCTTCGACTACGTCTTTTCTCCCGCTCTTGCTCCTTCGATACGGTTTTAAGGGGGAGGATACCCGCCACTGTAAATTCAAAAACACGTCCAAAGACGCTGTACGAGATGGCGCTGGCACCGCCCGCTCGATGGTATATAACCAGCGAAAGGGCCAGAGGGAAGAGACCGGAGTGTTGAAATTTGTGCCACGACTACGCGTAATATACAGTGTGTACCATTTTAAGTCCTCTCAATATTTTTTAAGAATCGTTACCTAAATTTCAGTATTTTTTATTACCTGTAGTGACTTTTCTTGAAAATGTCTAGTTTTCGAGTAACGAATGTATAAAAATTCAAACAATGCTGCGAATTTGTTAATTATTGTAACAAAAAATGCGATTCTCTGAAAATAGAATGGCCTTAAAGGGCTCCATTTAAGATGATCTACTTTCAAACCTTCAAGATTTCATATGGAACATTCAAAAACAATGATTCACATTTTTAATGATTCGAGGGTTTTAAAATGGGTCAGCCTGTATATCGTAGCACCGTGGATAAATACGTTGTATACGCAGAGGAGGAGCAGATTAATTCTTCGATCTACGACATTCTCGTTCTCCATTCGACACTCCCCTCGCCAGCAAAACCCTGCGTTTCGTCCACTTTTACGAAAAGGGAAATACATTGTCGAACTTGAGTATTCGTAGTTTCAATTTCAAATTCGTGCTCCCCATTCGCTGCATTCATGTTCGCGAAGAAGTGCGAACTTATTTCCCGAGTACGAGTTACGCGCGGAAGTGTGGTGAAAGGATCCCACGTTAATGGAAACAAAGGAATATTAACTTCGCAACGTGCGAGAGTTTCCATTCGACCTTGATGAAAACGTATTGGATTAAGGGAGAGACAAGGATGATGTACGAGACACATGTCGAGGATCGTTCGAAATTAATCAAATTTAACCCTCTCCCCCTGGACCTAGGTACCCTCCTTGGAAAATACTAAATCGAGTTTGCCCTTTCTCGATTCCTAAATGTATTAATACGTCGCGTGCTCCGCGTGGGAGTGCGAGCTCGGGTAGAAAAAAAGTGATCGAGCGTGTGCGTTAACATCGAGAGTCTTCAAATACGAGGCCGGAGAGAAGATAAAACAGAACAAAAAAACCGAGAGCAAGGGTTCGTGGGAGCTACCGGATAAAACAAATGTTACCTCGTTCCAGGATGATCCGTTGGATTCCTGCATTACGGTTTTTCGCCTCCAGGGTTTTATGTAATTCAGCCATTGATGTCTGGGCTGGCTTTGCTGCTGTTTCTGCCGTGACTGAGGCAACGAGAAAACAGAGAAAAAGAAGAAGAGAAAGAGAGAGAGGGAGGGAACCAAATCGACAAACTCGCAATCGACTCGTCTGGAAACGCCTGAAGAGCCAAAGCTTTGCCAGTTAGTTATTTCGCTTCTCCGCACGTGGCCCATGCGTTCACTGCCTTTTTTCCATAGCTCGTACGGTTACCACACCTTCGTGTAGGTACGGTATAGGTACGTGTATCAACTTGAGCGTAAAGTGTAGTAAAAAAAAGTAGAAGTAGTAACGGAGTGGTGGAGCACAGCAGGCCATAAAGCCCATGGGCTGCGGACGAGTGTAAGAGTCGCGAGAAAATTCGACTGTGGAAACGAGCGTGAACGAGGCAAAGCCTCGGTAGGTCGCGGTCTCGGTGAGGATGAAGCTCCAAGGGTCGCATCGCGAGTCGATGTTCCAGGTCCTCCCGTTTCGTTCTGAAACTTTTCCCAGCGTATTCCTTCCGGGTTGCTTCGACCATTTCTCGCGCCCCTTTCCTTTCTTTCTTTGTCCGAGGTACCACCTCCGTTCGTCTTCTCCGGTCGTCTCCCTATCCTCGTGCTCTTTATCGCTTCTATCATTCTCACTGCCGAGTTCCACTAGTGTAGTCCTTCGTTTCGTTTTTTTCGACCCTTATAAACTCAGCCTTCCTTTCCTTCTCTCTCCCTCTCCCGTTCATTCTCTTCTCCTTCATTCAGTTCGTAGCACACTTCCACAGTTAGTTCATAGTATTCTCTCTCTCCTACTGTTCGACAGCTGGCAATTTCCTTCTTTCTCTCACACGGCATGCATGGAGAGAGGGGGAGAGGGTGCGCGGGGAGGAGGAGGGAGAGGCGATGCAGTAGTAGCACCGAGGCCAACCCAGACTCTGGTTCGCCTCGGCAAAGCGATTTATAGGTTTATGGGGCCTTACATTAGCCGTTTGCCCGCGATAAGAGTCTGCTCTGGCTTTGGAAAAAGGATAAAACAGGCATTAGAGAAGAAACAGTGAAGGAAGAAAGAGCGAGAGAGAGAGAGAGAGAAGAGGAATAGTGAGTTTGGTGGATAGCAAGGTCACGCGAACTTCTTTCCCTCTAGAGCCGTTCTGGAAATTTCTAGCTTCCCGTTCCTTATTCCATGGGCAAAAATCGACGGGGAAAGTCGACGGGGATTGGTCGTGGGGTGCAATTTTAACGGTCGGCAAGAAACCCTGGTTCGTGTCTCTCTCCGCCTTCTCATCCCTTTCCAACCCTCCCTAACAGTTCCTCGACACTGCTCCTCCACTCTACCGATTCACTCTTGCATATATGTATGTCGTTATGGTAATTTTTTTGCCGCTCTACGCGGCCATTCCATGCCAGCCTGACTTGGACCGGTGGATCTTTTCGAGCCCGGGAGCTCCACGAACGCTCGACGCTGTACACCCTCGGCTTCGACTACGGGAGGGGTCGCGTTATATCCTTCCGCTCTATGGTTCCAGTTCCCCCTTAATGCTTACATGTGCCACCGACGTACAGGTTTTCCTACCGCTTCCGCATTGTTTCTCTCCGCTCCCCTTACTACCCTCGTGGGCGCTCACGTTTCGCTCGCTTTATTATTTCGCATTCCCGACCCACTCCCTGATCCTTAAGGGATGCAGGATCACGATGGAAATAATTCGAGCTGTCTGGAACGCGGACAATTTTCCTGGACCATGTGCGAATTCGTCATCAACGAGCCCTTCCAAAGGACCTACGCAAATGTCAGGCTTTTTCTCGGATTAAAAAATTGCGGAATGAAAATCAGAACGAATCGACGACGTTCCTGACATCCAACATCAAGTGGAATCGACGACTTGGCGAGTAAGAGAGAGGGATGTTCGCTGTAGCGCTACGGAATCTTGGTAAACTGGAAACCTCTACGGGAATTCGGGACAGCGCGACGGTTGCCGGGTAGAAAACTCGATCAGTGCCGCTGGGTTGGATCGAAGGGTTGCTAGCCAGGAGGGAAGCTGGCTACGCCAAAGGAAAGAGTACGGAATCGAGCGAATCAAGCAGTATTCTCGTGGGTGAACAATAAAAAAGAGACGGAACACTGGTGAATCCGTAGAGAGAGAGAGAGGGGTGAGAGCAGTCGATGAGAAGTAGTCGAAGGGTCGTGGAAGTGTGACGAGAGTGGGAAAGGAGAAGGGAAGAGAAAAGGATCAAGTTTCACGGACGTATAGTAATACCCATAACTCGATAAGAAGAAAGAGGGAGAGCGATCTTATAGAGACAATCGAAGGATGTCCATAGCGTCCGGCAACTATTGAGGATTTCTCTTTCCACGTACAGAACGCTCGGACCACGTACGACGCCAAGCGATATACCTCGCGGAAGGAAGAGAGAATAAGAAAAGAAAAAAAAAGAAAAAACGGTTGAACCGTGGTTTGATTTCAAATATAATAATCCCTGTATGGATTTCCAGCTGGAGGGTCGACGGAGAGAAGAAAAGGTTGAGAAAAGGTCGTGGAAAACGGTGAGCGAGAGAGACGGAGAAAGGGAGAAGAAAGTGGAAAACGAGAGGGAAATATGGAGAAGGGAAAGAAAAGATGAGAGGGTCGCAATGAAAGTGAAATGAATTTTGCGGGTCGCTCGGCTTCCAGCGAACCGTCGTATATGGTTATCCACTAGCGAGGTATCAGGATTCTTTTTTTTTACTCTCCGTTGAGTAGACCTTTCAGCTCGTGGTAAAACTAAATCGCGTAGCTACAGGACGCGTTTACAATCGAGTAAGGAGCTTCAACCAACGGTCTCGACTCCAATCCGTGGCTGCATCCCTTATTTCTTTTTTTCCCCCTTGGGGATGGTTTTTTTCCACGTACTTCATTCGGTTTTCAACGTCGACCGTCAAAATGGTATTTGAAACTCGTGGCTGCTTTTAGGCGCACCGTGTGTCACTAGCTGAAACGGAGAGGGTGGTGCTTTAAAGATTTTACCGAAGTGCATCTCATCGTTGCAGGTATTTCAGCGTTGGTCGATTCGAATTTGTACGAACTCTCCGACCTCGGTGCGACAAGCATTCCGTAACGGTATGAGGGAATATATTTCTCGAGATTTCTCCTTCGAGACGAGAACGTAGATATTCTGTTTATAGTGAACTGGGCGGATTGAGAGGGGCCAGAGGGGAGAATGGAGGAAAGTTTGCCAACGTTGGAAACGCAAAGATAGCGTTCATCGTGGACTTCATACAGTGTGCATTCAACGGAAACAGCAGTACTTTTCCAAGCTTCGTTTGCCACCGTTCGGTATAAGCATTTCCTTTCAAATTCACTGTGTCGGAATATTCTTAATCGTAGAACGAGAAACGATCCTTCGTCGTGTATTAAGAACTATTTAACATTTTGTGCGGAAACGTGTAGTTATTCGCACGATTAATCAAGATTTCTTGCGATCGATCATTTGTGATTTAAGGCTGAGTATCGTTGTGTCGCTTGACGGATATTGTCACATGACAAGTGTCAAAGATCGTTGATGGTCATGACATTTTATGGATTAACATACTCGAGTATGAAATGGATACATGGGATGATCCTTCGTTCCCACCTTCTCATTCATGATCGCCTTAAGGAGGTTCGAAATATTTGGAATCTGGTTCCTAAATTTTTCTTTGCTTCAAATTGAGATTTCTTCAAAAGTATTTAACATTTTTCGACGTTTTTTTAGTTTTGTAGAGAAAGGTTTTACGGATAATTGTATTCAGGATTTTTATGGATATACGAGTAATAAACTTTTGGAACTAATTGAAAGTCGAAAAACATTGATTTGAAAAATACCTATTTTCAATGTACCTTTTCTCGAAATCTGGTGACCGTATCGGCATATCCTTTTTTTGATGCAACAAGTACACCCAAATGAAGGATGCATCAAGTCATTTTTTTAAAAACACGATTCAGGCCCAAGAAAAATATATTCGAAGTGAAAAAAGTGGTCAACAATTAAAAAAAAATTCAAAGCGATGTCAACAAATTCTGAAACAAAATATCGAAAAAGTGCCTTGATACATTGTTTATAACACTTTAATATACACACTCAACAAAAATGGTCAAAATCGGACGTACGGTTCCTTAGAAAAGGTACATTGAAAATATTCATTTTTCAAACGAATATTTTTCGACTATCAATTGCTCCCAAAATTTTTCTAGTTCAAATATTCTCTAAAACCCTCTATAGAATTATCAATAAAGTCTTTCTCAATAAAATAAAAAAAATCGTCAAAAAATATCGTATAGTTTCAAAAAAATCTTAATTTGAAGCAATGAAGATCAGATAGGGGCTTCCGAACACGTCGAACCTCCTGAACATATCATTTTTGCCATTGTAATTAATGACGAGAATAGAAATGTGTACGGAACTCTCTCATCTCGTCCGTAGCGATAATACACTATTTCGTATCAAGGTACATGCACCCGTAAGGAC
The DNA here is from genome assembly GCA_030522965.1 of Tryphoninae sp. A BG-2022a. Classification (NCBI taxonomy): domain Eukaryota; kingdom Metazoa; phylum Arthropoda; class Insecta; order Hymenoptera; family Ichneumonidae; species Tryphoninae sp. A BG-2022a. Next base: position 66,237 of record JAPYZT010000181.1, on the reverse strand, counting down.
ATTTACAAAGGACGAAAATAGCAAAGTAGACGAAAGGTGGAAAAGGGCAAAGGAGAAAGTTTACTGGTGATGTGCCTACAATAAACCGAAGGTGTGGAGACTCTTGCGGAAAGGGGTTGGCAAAGTGAAACTTGGAAATGACAAGGAAATGCTTGGGGGAAAGGAAATGGAAGCGAAGTGCCTCGAAAGTGGCCTCATCAGTATGCAAAATGTACGAGTCGGCGTCGTCACCATCGTCGCTCAGGATACACGCGCGCGCTTCCTCTGATGATGCTACTGGCCTCTTGTGTTCTCCATTTACCTCCGCTCTCCTGCCCTTCTCTTCCAGTAGAACCCTCACATACCCTCAATCCTCTCTCCTCCCTCCGCGACCCTTTCCCTTCACCGAAGCAAGTCCTCCCCCAACCCTCAGTTTTCTAACGCACAACTACTGTACTTGCTTCAAGCTCGAACTCTTCGTTCCGGTTTTGCGTCCTCTTTGCGCGTGAGTCACATCGTAGATGTGAAATGAACGACGCGCACTACTTCAACTGCGTTATAACTCGTAGTACATGCTACGTACTTATCGCTAAACACGGTGGTGCCCTCGTTCCATCGTAGGTGTCGCTTTACCCGAGTATCTTTAACTTTGTTCTCTTCCAACCTTTGTGATAATTAAACAGGACACGGGAGCCCAGTGTTATTGGATGTTCCCCTGATAGAACTCGATGTACTCTTGGTCTTTCCTCAGCCTTGGCACTTCCCCGATTAGTTTTGTACATCCCCTCATACTGTCAAACCAGTTCCACGCGAATCCGAGCAAAATAAATATGGGTTATGGTACCCAAGTGCTCATGGAACATCCCACCGCATTGCGTGTATTCGGGCCCTTTCTTTTTTCCCCGCATCGGCAACGCGGCTTTTCAGGATATTGACTGTCCCACACTAGCGCACTGGCCATGGAATATCAATATGGTCGAACGGCGTTGCGATATCCCCGTTGTGTGGTCCTAGCACTAACGCGCGTGCTAAATCCACCAGCGTCATCGTCACGCCTTCGAGCCTCGTGGTGTTGGCCAGTCGGGTCCAGCGGACAACGCGTGTAAACGCAATAAACGCGCGGAATCGATGAAAGCCTAGTGACCGAACGGGGGTGGACGCCAGGCAGGGGTGCGAAAACGTTGCGTCGTACACCCCTTGCATCGCTGGGTTCCCAGGCTCTCAGGTCTGGATCGCCTCCACTCCCTCTTTCTCTCTCTCACTCTAGCGTCCCCCTCCGCTCGCCGGAGTAGTTTAGGTCAATACCGCAGTTTACGTATATGCGTTTTGGTCCTATAGGCGAGCGGCCCCTTAGCCTGGAGTGTGGCTCTCGCGTCCGCAATTAATTATCCGAATTGTCGCGGATGTGTACCGTGTCCTTCGGCGATTCATGGCAACGGGACAGCGGACTTCGCACAACCAAAAATCGAACCAACCACTTCGACTATACCCAAACGAACCGGCCTTCCCACCTCGTATCGTTGAAACTACCCCTTTTCGACCCTTGAGCGTCGCGTTCCTGGCACGCCACTGTCAATTTCTGTTTCAATGACGTGCAACCGGATTAGTTTGCGATTCCAAAATCGCGAAGCCTGATGATAGATCTCCGGGCTTATGGAAAGTGACCCCATGCCAATAATTACATTTTTTCAACGGTCGGATTTTACCTGTGGCGTCTGCGATGGAACTGGGACATAATGGGTCGCTGGATATGTACGAGCGTTTTTTTAGTGCCACATTCCGTCTCGCCACGTAGGGACGCGTGAACGAATCCTCGTTGCTTCGATGCGTTCATGCGTGATACCTTACGGACCAAAGAGGCGCCATCAGCATGCCTGGGTCGCTCTGACTTTTCCAGGCATTCCGGTAAATGCTTTCAGAGATTGCGTTTGCCCGCACCATCGTGTAACAACGTATCACACCGTGGTGCGTCGACGCTTGAAAATATCTTCGCGCGGATTTCTCCATGTATCTTCGTACCGCATGAGATCTACAAGTTACAATTTTTTTCTCATTCAACCGTGAATGAACGCTGTGAGGGAATCCCTTAACGGTAAAACTTATGTGCAATGTATGAAGAAGTACAAACGCAGTGGAATGAGAAAAATGATAGGAACGAGAGATTGGCTACCTTGTTCCAAATGAAAGTGGCCTCGTGGGCCGTGGCTCTTGGGCCCCAGACATTTTAATAACACCTCTATCTTGTTTCTCTTTCTGTCGTTTTTTTTGCTTTCATTGTAAAAATCCAACTTTCCACGAGTCGATTCTTCTGCGAATAGGAGGCAAGGCCTTACGTTCCGCACAGAGGTTTTCCGATACGTTTTATCCTTTACTTCTGTAGAATAGTCTTGGCAGGAAAAGGAAATGGGAGAAAGCAAGAGGGGTTGTCCAGCCTCACGGGCGAAAGGCCAGGATGGCGTCATATAACGTACGCGGATAAAACGGTCAAAACTACTTGGGGAACAGTTGCATTTTTATCACTCCGGCTTTCATCGTCGTCCTCCCCTTACTCCATCGTAGTCTTGGTGCAGAAGTAGCAGATGAAAGCGGTTGTGCCGCGTCGAGTATTGCCATCTTTTGTCTCTCACCCCTTGCCCTCTCTTCATATACCCATGACTTTCCACTGCCAGCTCGCTCGACCGTATCTCTCTCATTCCTTTTATACTTCTTTGGGAAATACACGAAGGCACATACACAGACAAACGCCTATAACTATGTACACGCAACACGCGCAATCCAAAAAGCCACGAAAAGAGATAGAGAGTAGGAACGATGGGACACACAAGCCACCAGCGACACTTTCAGCCGTACTTTGCACCGCGCATCTTTCCAGAGGGCTCACCGGTACTAACGTATACCGTCGTACTTTTATTCGTTATACATTCTCGTGGACCCTGAGAGAATGGTAGAGAGCGAAGGATGAAAATAGTGCGAGGGAGTAAAGGGGAAAGAGAATGGGCTTCGAGAATACAGCAGCGAAAGCGCGAATCCCACGGAATAGAAACTTGCACTGCCCCTTTCTCGTTTCTATACATTACCCACCGTCGTAGCACACAGGCCCCTTTTTGCCGTTTCCACTTTCTCATTCTCTTTTTCCCGTTCCCCTTCCTCGCCAGTTTTCTCTCTTTCGGCGTATACAACAGCTCTGCCTTTTACCATCATCGCTCGAGTTCCATCGCATCGTGGCTTTCCAAAGCCTTTCCACCTTTTTTTGCGACCTCAAAGCCCCCTTCTCTTCATCCACGATTCTATTTCGGACTATCCAACGTTATACTGACGTTGATTCAAACGCCATGGCCCTTGCACGTCTCTCACTGGCGTCCCTCCGTACGTTCGTGAGTGCGCGTGCGCGTGTGCGTGCGCACGAGCACGCGGCAGGGAGTACGCATGCGCGCGGGCACGCGACAGCGAGGACGTATGCGCACGGGCATGCAAGAGGGGGTGCGCATGCGCAGGACCACATGGAAGTACGCATGCGCGTATTTTCGTGCTCAGGAGCTTGTGTATATACAAAATACCTTGAAAACAATATAATTCGTGAAACACAACCGTATACACGCACCAGTTCCTGTACGATAGGACTTTTCCTATCGACGATATATTACCAACACAGGAAATACACTCGTGAACGTAGTACCGTAGCTACGTTGAAACGTCCGCAGTTCTCGCTCATATTTTCCTTCCAAACCTCGTGCCAACGTTATCCTTGATGCCGTTTTCTACCCGACAGCTTCACTGCTCTTGACGGTTCTCCCTCCACGACTCGTTCTGTGTTCTCACCGAAAACCCTCACAGTCGCTTCTCTCTTCTCTCTTCTACTTCTGGCCTTTTCGAGCTCTCTTCCTTCCCTACCCCCTCTCCCTCTCTCTTACTCTACCGCGAATGGAAAATATCCCACACGTCAAAAGCACCCTGTTCGAAAATTCTCTCGTAGCCCACTACCGTCATGTGGTTTACTGCATATATATACGACCCGCGACCAGAGGACCGTCCTCTTCCGCGACTTATCCTCTACATTATTATTATATAAATCAGGTGCACTCCGTGCCATGGAAGCCGAAAGTACACACGACGACGACTTATCCTCGACGGATCCCGACCAGCGGAATTTCAATTTTTCTTTTCTTTTCAGAAAACAAATGTTCTCGGATTATCGAGGAATTTTTCTTTTGGGGATAAAATCTTTTCGAAAAGGCTGGTATATTTGATGAAAACAAATAACGATAATCAATTCGTCGTTAAGAATATTATTATTGGCTTTTAAGAGCGTCAAGATTTGTGAGAATTTAATTACGCAATTTGTCATCACAGTTCCATCCCCTTTAAAGAATGTTCCACTTCTGCAATTTTTGGCTTTCGTTCTCGTTTCCTCCTCGTCCTTTATTCCGCCCATCCACCTCGATCCTACCATTTCTCTTTCCGTTCGTGCGCGCGTCGCTCGCGAGGAAGACGAAGATTATCACCGGCAGTTACCGAGCGTGCCAGGTCCATAGCTTTTTCTCAACCGTATCATCGGATCGGATAGTTTCACGTAGTCGTATCATTCATTTCCGCGACGACCTAGTCGTACACGAATTTTCCAGAATAGACCAACGCCAGAGTTGGGCCGATGGCCATCGTTACATTATCGTTCGATATACAACCTTGAATCATCGTAGTGTCGAGATAATTTCCAACCGTATAGGATTTTATAACTCCATCTGTGTTTGTGTTTTTGCTTTTTTTCTTCAAAGTAAACAATAACCACAAACCCCCCCTCCCTCCCGTTGCATCGCAAAATTGCAATAGTTCGCTGGGGTGGACAGCTATGAAACCCGAGTGAACGTCGGGAGTTTGGTTAACGCGCAATGCCGATGGCAAACGTGGCTCACCCCCAGATTTTCTAGTTACCTTCCATCAGGCTACGTTTGCACAGACCTCGTTCCTCCACCCTCCGGATCCATTAGAACGACTGCCCGTCCAATAAACGAATATCTAATAACCAACGTCGTTTTTATTTACTTTTTCTGGTCGAGTCCCCCAAAAAAAAAAAATAAAAATAAAAATACGATATTTCGATAAGCTTCGTTTCTGTTTACAAACCACGTATCCACCGGCAATAAAATTGATCCGGTCTCTCGTATAGCACGAAAACGTCGGTATATTACCATTCGACCTCTTTTTCATATCGAGGGGAAGAATGAAGGAAGGAAGAAAAAAACAATGTAGCTTGTTTCGCAACACGACAAGGTCATAGGTACAGCCGAAGGGTTCATGCCATAACATATCGTTTTGATTCATGCGGCCTCGCGCCTCCAGTAGTAAGGGAAGTAGCATTTCTACACTCGTACAATCTCCAAATTGAAAGCTGTCACGACCCTGGCCCTCGTACGGTGTCCTCTGGAGCGTCCAATCACTCGAAGGGCCGGACTTTCCGAAATGTCCTAGTGGCTGTTTCTTTATCTCCCGCCCACCAAACAAAGCCGGTGGAAGTGACAACAATGGGAAACATGGGTTGAAGTCAGAATGTCGATGAAGTCATTGGTCTAACGTTCTTGAGGGAGGATTTTTTAACAAACACGTCATCAGATTTGACAGTGTCCCTTTTAGCTTTAACGATGACGTTGGTCTTGAAATAGAACTTCGTTATTTCCGTTCTCTATAAATTGCCAACGTTGTCTACTTTGCGTAACCCTCCGAGTGCTGTCAGTTATCAAAATCGAATAAATCTAACCATCTATTTCGCTTGTTATCCTTGTCTTGCTCTCCATCGATTAAGCGGCCTTCCTCCGATCCCCGAGTAGCTTTCTCAGAGCTTGGAAACTCTCGGTTGCCCGAGGCACTGCCTCTACCTCTGGGTGGGAGGGGGAAGGTCGTGAACTTTCCGGCCTGCAATTCATCATATCGGATGGACGCGGCCCAACGAGGAAAAGCCCGAGGCGAGGGAACAAACTAAACTAAGAGCGAAGGCTGAGACAGTGGACCAAGATAGCAAATGGTGGAGAGAGGAGAGTTAAAATAAAAGAAAAGAAAGATTTCCAAGACGATCGATCTGCGAGTAATATTATTTTCGTATTATCGCAGGTGTCCTGGATGCGGAGCAGGGACCTTCACATACTGACGTCGGGCGAATTTGCGTTTAGCTCGGACACGAGATTCGGACCGGAACACGTGCCTGGCAGCGACGCCTGGACCCTTCGTCTCGATTCGGCGAAGAAAATGGACTCCGGGAGATACGAGTGCCAGGTCAATACAGAGCCCAAAATCATGTATGCCGTTCAGCTCGTCGTGCGAGGTGATTGTCACCCTTTCTTGGCTATCCTTGCCCCAGCCATCCTGGAACGACACCTATGCTCGTCCCATGAACATGAATTTAGCGGCGACAGAGAGACTGGAAAGAGAGATGGTTGATGATGAGGTTCCATCAACCTCTGGTCAATGACCTTCGATCGACCTTCCTCCGATATTCCCTTTTCACGATACTTCCGGTGAACCTTGGGAGAATTTCGTATGGGAATGACGTGGATCCCATTTTGTCATCACATTGGTTGAAGTCAGTTCCATCTTCCTTCGATTTTATTTGCAAAATATCACATAAATTTTCCATTATTCTCTCCAACCTCCATCGTTCCTCCCTCCTGGAACAATCTGACGACTCTTCTAACGCGCACTCTATTTCTCTCTTTTTGTTTTCAGAACCTGACAAGCCGGAGGGCTACGACGAACCGCACTCTCAGCAGACGAGGATAAGTGAGTTACCAGTCTTGTTTTTCTACTCAGATTTCTCTTAGCTTCGTAAATAATTATTATTGGAGTTAGAGGACGTCAACGTCGGTCTAGAGGTCGAATCACTCATAGTTTAATTTCAAGGTCATATTGTTATAAATATGTTCAAGACAACCTGCTCTCTGTGGACAAGAATGTCAATCTTAATTTGACCTTCTCAGCAGATCCAAGGTCATGCCATATCGCGTATAGAACAGTAAACCAAAAAGTTAATAAACTACACGAGGCACCTGATGGTCCCGCAGTTAAGCCGGCACTCGAATCCCCATCTATCATTCGGCCCCGAAGTGCCGGAACGTGGAGCGTTTTATTATACCGGTAGTTCATCTTTTGGCTGGCCCGTGCTTCTGTCAATGACACGGAGTGCCCGATCGAAGATACTTTCCGGACGAACTGTTTCTCGTCCTTGCTCTCATTTTCCATCGAAGTAATCGCCCCCGAAGCAAAAATCCATGATTCTTTCGAGCCATCGCGATCGAGAGGTCGAGGGTTGTGAGGAAAATTGAGGTTGGGGGAAGCTGGGAAACAAGTTATTTTAAACAATATACTTGTTTTTGCTTTTTACGATCTCACGTCGGAAAAAAACTTTTTCCAGCTACACCGACCGAGAAAGAAATTACTTTATTATTCTTGGCGCGCGAAACTATACAAGCACCACCTTTTCCTCCGCGTTCCAGTCGCTCGCTCAACCCTCCAACTTCTCATCCCTTTTTTTTCTTTCTCTTCCGCTTCTCTGTCTCTCCGTTCTGTTTTCTTACTTCATTTTATTTATTTATTTATTTTTTTTACTACTTTTCCTTCGTATCAAAGACGCAATGATAAATCTGCGTGGCTCTCATTGTGGGAGACGCCAGCCGGTGTTTACCGGTGCATCGATGAATAACCGATTCCCAAGACTGCTCTCCTATTTCGCTGTAAACACTGTGCGTCTCTTTTTATCTTTGTGTATGCATATTTTGCATTCTTTCTCTCTTGCTTCCCATCGTTGCATTTCTCGAAGATGAAATTTTGCCTCGTTCGCAGAAACGGAGAGGCGGGCGGCGGCGGGGGAGGAGGGGGAGAGGGGGGGAGAGAGAGAGAGAGAGAGAGAGAGAGAGAGAGAGAGAGAGAGAGAGAGAGAGAGAGAGAGGGAAATCGCATTTTTATTCGTTCAAAGATAAGTTTGAATTCTTCTCTCGGTTCTTCGGAGGAATATATTAAAAGAGTGGGCGAGAGACATTTATATAAGTCCGTCTATTTCTTTTCGCCAAGCGAGCTTTACTCGGCGTCGCTCGCTCACAGGACGTTCCTCTGCTTCTTCTTCCCCTCTCGTGCAAGCCGTTCTATCCACCGTCGTTTCTCTCCCGACCGTGCTTTTTCCGATTAAACTCCGTACTTAAATGTGACCGAGGTCGTGACCCGAGAGAACGAACCGAGGTCGAATAAGTCTCACGAGGGGAAAGATGCGAGGTGGGACAGAAAGTGAGAGGAGGATGGGACGTGGGTAACAGGAGGAGGGAGAGAAGAAACGAGGCTGGAATAGGTGTGGTGGAAAGACTGAAGAGGAACGGTTGATCCGGAGCGCGAGATCCCCGGACGCGAGTAATAATGCATATAGTGATAATGATACAACGTAATATTAAGCTCGGCGAATGCAGTTCCCACCAGATTAATTTAAGTCCAATAGGATTATCCGTAATCCCGGTAGTCCTGCACTTCTCCTCTGTGCTTTGAGGATGCTTGGAGGGAGATGGAGAGGTTATTAGTCCGCGTATGTACATATCTATATTAAATAATTATATCGTACCGAGCCTCCACGATGTTAGAGCACGACGATGAAACTCGGTAAAGAGTGAGGACGCGTAAAACGAGATCCAATTGTGAGTTTCTTCGTCTCACAGTTCCTGGTAGGGACTTTGAATTAGTGCACTACATTTCTCAACATTATCGTTTGAAGAAGTCATTTTGTGATAAATCGTCCATTTAGAAGAAATTTTACCCTATTAGATTTAATAAGCGAGCAAGAAATTAACGTGGCGATGGATGGTATGAAGATTGGCTGTATCCGCGATGGTGGCGCCCCCTGTAAGATTTCGACGGCGAACATTTGTACTAATTTCCACGTGCTCACATTCAGTCTCGAATACTTCTAATTAACGATTAAAAACATTGACAGACGTCGTCAGGGATTAATTGGCATCGTCTATCTCTATCGATACCGCTTCATTTGTCACATTTGTATCGTAATCTCTCTCGCTCTCTCTGTTCTTGCGATCGACTCGATTCGTAGACAATATATCAAGCGACGATCGCCCACCAAACGGATAAACCTGTTTCCCTCGTTGGACGTTCAATATACCGGAAATGTTGGAACTGCGCGAACTCACGGAACTATCAGGATTAGCGCGTACAATAATTAACCGCACCGGCGTTCAGCCTTCTCTCTCTCTCTCCCTCTCTCTACCTCGCTCTCGATTGCATCTCCCCCGACAAGCCACGAGAGTTTCGAATCCTATAGACCTCCGGTGGATACCGTAGGCATGGGAGAGCCGGCTCTCTACCAGTGTGTGGGATGCGATTCGTGATGGTGAATTTCAACATTGGGGGTAGGGGGCTTGTGACGCCAGCGAAGCGTGGAGTGTACAGAGCGGAATTTCTGATCCTTCTGGCCGCTTCGAATCAGGAATGACGATCTCTGCCCTGTCACTCTCATATCCTACGTTTCGCCTAGCCCGTCCTCTAGACTATTCTAACTGGCAGCTATGTGAATGGAACGAAAATATGCTTTTGCGACCTGTGTATGCTTTACACGCGACATATGGTTTGTTCTATATATATGCATAATAGATATATACATGCGCAATGGTTTTAACCCTGCAGAAACTAGTCGGAAACAAAATTGTGTAACGAGATTTCGTGCGGTTGGTCGATGTGCGCGCCAGTAGTTCAAAATGTGTCCGTGGCGTTGGGGGGTGAGCTTGTCGCGTATTGTAAACTCGTTACGACGGACGAGGTTGAACAGAACCGCGTCGCCCGATGAAATTTTCTAATATCCTTCAGCCGTCGGACGACACCGTCGACGTAATTTATTTGTCGACCAGTATTTATTCGGACATTTCGTGTGTCATCCGCTCGAAAAGACATAACGACAATAATCGCGTACGAATATACAAAAAAGACGAACGAAAACTGTACGAAAACCAAATTATATTCGAGGTTATGTTTCGTGTTTCCTGTCGCCCTTTTTCTATGGAACGAAAACAACGGGAATTGGATCGTGGATGATGATCGACTTATGTCAACGTTCACGTTGAAATAAACATTCGTCGGTACGCATCGTTTATAGTTTAATTTAACTGGACGATATGAATTTCAGGTTACGAGAGCACCGCCCCGGTAGCCACGATAATGGGTCCCCGCGAGCAAAGGGTACCTTCAGGTGCTACGATCACCCTGCGGTGCGTCGTAACATCCCCTTATCAAACTCGTCCCATCAGGGGTGTACAGTGGCTTCGAGACAACAAACTCCTGACATTCCAGGTAATTGAAGTCCAGCGTGTCACATGAGGAATAACCCGTTGCGCCACTACGAGGACATAAAGCAGGGTGCACATGTGATATATCTATAAAAGCCATTTCTCCATTTCTCATCTGTCCTCGGCTTATTCCGCTCGTACATTACCTACGTTAGAACGTCACCTTTATATACGTATAGAATGTATTACGGTTTACCCCTTTTTTCCTCTCTTACGGCGTTGTCCCCGATGCTTCTCCCCATGCTCGAGTTATTATCACGAGGGTGTTACCGGAGGGGTTTTCTATCCGTGAGACACGTGGGAATAAGAGATATCACGTCGGTTTTCTGATTTCTCAGGCAGCGAGAGGTGGCATAAACGTCGAGACGGAGAAGGACGCAGCCCAGACTGTATCCGTGGTGACACTTGCCTCGGTAACTCAACAAGACGTTGGCAAATACACGTGCAGACCCACCGAGGGACGAGCTGACACGGTTGTCCTACTCATCGAGCAGGGTAAGATATCACGTCTATGAAACCGTTCTACCTCGAAAGTATACTCTTTTTTTCAACCCTCGAACTTTCTTTCGTCACTATCAGCGAATAATTTTATTCTTTCTTTCCCGAGGAATTATTCTTAAGGGGATGTTTCAAACTGCCCGTTACCGAAATCGAAGCTCATCGTTACGAGCCTAAACATCTCTTCGCCATTAACATTTTGTTACCGCGGAGATAACCGAAACTCATCGATATACGTGGCAAAGTAGTCGGTGTTAGTAAGCAAGACGAAGTATCATGAGAAAAAAAATCGTCTGCGAAGGTGAGAGGAGAAGGGATGTGGGGTCTACGTTTTCTCTCTACCGCAACGATCCACGACTGCTGGAGAGGAAAAAAAAATTAACGAGCCTGTTCAAGCGTGGCTAACGACCGACATTTCTTCCTCCTCCTTGCTCTTCTTGGAACTACCTCGGGGTATCTTAGAAATTGCGTATTCGAAAGTCCTCGAAGGATTGCAAGGGGGGAGAACACTGTATATCACGTCGAAGCTATTTGTCTAGCTGATCTCCCACGAAAATGGCGAAATGAAGCTGTCGAGGTTGGGGTTGATAATACGCCAGTGTATGTGCCTATATTGGTGGAAACGTGGTCGAATGTATCTGCGGACGCGCATACGCATGCGCGTAGGCGTGACCGGACTCGAGCGCATGCGCGCGAGCCTGTCCTCAGATCGACGCATGCGCATAGGCGTGACCGGTCTCCAGCGCATGCGTGTAAACGTCACCGAGCGCCAACGCATGCGCGTGAGCCTATCGATGCGCATGCGCATTCTGGCGTCATTTAGCCCGTGCGCACGTGACCAATGCAAATACTCAGACAAGAAACGTAAAATGAGAAACATTGTTGGGTCGTGAAGTAATAACAGCGGTAGTCGTACCGTAACAGTGTATACAAAGAAAATAAAAATCGTATTGGCGAATCGGAAATTCGAGCGTTGCTACGAGACTCATAGTACGGCTTTATGGTAAGGAAAAGCACGCTTGCATCGCAGATTCACCGCGCAGTGCGGTCTCTATTATCGTGAATTTTCCTTCGGGAAGTTATTGCTCGAGCTCGGCGACGACAACGAGGATCGCATTTTTCCGACCCCGTCTCCTACTACGACCGCGAGATCTCGTTGTCTACCGACGTAACCCCACCGTCTGGTTAAACTGTACGATCGTTGCCCCCCTCCCTCCTTCCTCCCCTTCTCTTCCCTCTCGTTATAAAGGAGTTCATGTAGCGGAGTCCGGATTAGGTAGAAGGAGACACGAGTCTGCCAACATCTGTGGAATACTTCGTCTATTCGTTGGAGAGGTCGATAACTGTACCCCTTGTTCCTTACGTTCTCCCTCTCTCTCTCTCTTTCTCTCTTGCCAACTGTTCGTCCTTCCACTCACGCATTTACCATTCCGCACAATACTTTAACCTCTGCCGATGCTTCCATAGATAAATGCATCCCGACGGTGTACCGGCGTAACGTCTTGTCGTAAATCAGAACTCCCCCTCGAGACTAGTTTCGCATTTTTTTGTTTCTCTTCAATTCGGAACATTCCAAACTCCTCGCACCCGTGGCAAACGTCGAACGAAGAACCGGAGAGACAGTTATCCACCGGTGAATTTGTGAACTTGGAGGAATTCTCAAAATAATCGCTTTTGAGGAAAAACTTTGACGTAAGAAAAGTCCCAAAGTCAACGAGGCAACGCGGAATCAACCGAAATCAAATTTACCGGTGTTCTTCGAGTATCCCCCATCTAAGACTACCATGAAAACGCAATAACGTTGAAAACATTGTTACACACCGAGACGCAAGAACTCGTTGTGGACTCCCTCTCCCCCTTCTCCTTCTTCTTTCCCTTGTTTCTTCCACGTTTCTCATTATCATAATTATCATAAAAATCGTTCTTTCCCTCGTTCTCCACCAACAGGGAAAGCGAGAGAGAGAGAGGAGGAAACGAGTTCGCATAATAATTGGGTCGACGGAGAATCCGTTGCTCCGGATGAAAACAGGACGGAGACTTTGGTAGCGAGAGAAATCTCCATTAAACCCGACTCAACGAAAACCGTAGGATTTAACGACATTGAGGAACCGCGACGACGAGTCGTCGACGTCGTCATCGTTGCGGTCGTCATCGTCGTAGATTCCGCGAGTTGTCGTCGCGAGACTCTAAAGAGCAAGGGGAAAGGAGGACTCTCGTCGTTTTCCAGCCGAAACCAAGATGTGCCGCCAGTTATGTCGTACAGTAGGATCGTTGGTGGTGACGACGGAGACGTTGCAAAAACCACCTCAACGGTACAGTCCCGGTGTCCAATGGTGGAAGAGGAGGTGCTTTTTGCTTAACCGACGCGGGGGACTCGACCGAGCTAATTCTTATGCGATCGTAAATAACGTCGCGCATATATCAAAACTTACAACGACTCTAGAACACCCGGGTGCCAGGATGGGAGGACGCATGCGCAATAGCGTTCCGCAAGCTTCGCTGCTCCCTTACTTTCCCCGCTGGCGTTTGGCTCCTCGTAGCAAGCCCCAACGTACCGATACCGCGCTATAGTTGCGTTCCGTTCTCCTCTTACGTTGCTTTCGAGACGCCTCTCTCTCTCTCTCTCTCTCTCTCTCTCTCTCTCTCTCTCTCTCTCTCTCTCTCTCTCTCTCTCTCTTTCTCCTTTCATTCGTTCCTCCTTTAGCCGCGTTTTTTCTTCCGCTTCTTCTTCTTCGTTCTCTCAGCACACTTGGGAGTCTGAGACAGAGGCGGGCGGAGATAACTCCGGACGAGGGTCTGGTGAAGAAGTGGAAAGTGAAAAAAGAAAGAGGAAAAAAAGGTTGCGAGGTGGGAGAGACGTTGAAACGTACACCGGAAGGTGAGTCCAAGACGACTCCTACGCCTGTGTGCCAGATTAAAGATACAATCCGGGGATTCTATTAATTAAGAAAGTTAATTACGGGAGAATTCAATTTTCCTAATTGCCCATCAGCGAGTTTTTGCATGGTTCTTTCCAACCCTCTGCCTACTTTCCTCTTCCACTCTCTTTTTACGTCGTTCTCTCTCCGTCTCTTTCATCCTTGATAGTTCCGCCACTTGCTCCGGGTTAGTCGGCATACTTTTTCGAGTATTCCCCACCCCTTAAAAAATTCCCCCACCCCCTTTGTCTCTCTTTCAACATTTTCTTTTTTTACGATTCTTAGACACACTTCAGTCGCGTTTGCCTTCGCTGGTTCTCTCCTTTGCTTTTTAAGATCTTGGCCACGCGGTGCTACCAATTCCGGACTATCGTCTCGGATTCGAGACCCTCGTTGCTTCGATCCGACTACGGAGTTTGTCACTTCCAACCTTCGCTCCTGCCTCTTGCTCTGTCTCATCTCTCGTCTCGACAGGGAGATAAAGAATTATATTACCTTGGGGCACCTTGTCCTGGATCAACCTTGCACGAATGTCTCGCTTGTAACGTCGGTATATACAGGGTGAATCATTTTAAGGAGCTTGGACATTTTTCGGAAACTCCTACCTGATCTTATTTACTTCAAATTTAGATTTTTTCAAAAGTATTCATCACTTTTCGACGATTTTTTTTTGTTTTGTTCAGAAAGATTTTATTGATAATTTGGTACAGGATTTTGGAGGATACTTGAATTAGAAAAATTTTGGGAGCAATTGAAAGTCGAAAAACATTGATTCGGAAAATGCCTTTTTTCAATGTACTGTTTCTCAGGAACCGTACATTCTATTTGGAACATTTTTGTTGTGTGCATATATTAAAGTATTATAAACAATGTGTGGAGCCATTTTTTCGATATTTTGTTTCAGAATTTTTTTGCAACGTTTCGAAATTTTGTTAACATTTTTCACGTTCTTTTACCTTCAAATATATTATTCTCTGACTCGTTTTTTCAAAAAAATGGCTCGACATATTCTTCCTTTGCATATACTTATTACGTCAAAACAAGAATATCCCGATACAATGAGTAGATTTTGAAAAAATTAAAAATGGATATTTTTCCAACCAATGTTTTTCGACTTTCAATTGTTCCCAAAATTTTATAAATAAATCCCTCCTGTCATTGTTCAGGATATTCAGCTGAGGAGATTTAAAATGGGACAGCCTGTACACATTTATAAGTTACCACGCGTCTCTCCTTTACGAATCTGAATTCGTACAAGGGAAAATATCGTAGGGGGTTGAAACGCCACGATTAGTCAGTTAACGTTGGCATCGCCCGGTACAATTTTTCCCTCAATTCCTGATGGTAACTCGACGCTTTCGTTCCATCGTTCCTCGTTGGCTCAGGATTTTCTTGCTGTACTTATCGTACCGTTGATGGTACGAGCCTGTACGTGACCGCGTATTTATTCCCTCAATGATAAAGCGACGATGCTTCTTTCGCCACTTTTTCTCAGCAAATCATAATAATGAAAACGATTACAGTGACAAGGACTCAAAAAAAAAATCTTCGAAGGGTGGTTCGTCATTGAGGGTAGTTTTTTTCAAATTATTTTTCGTTGCCTTTTTCCATTCGAACCGATTCCAGTCGGTTCGAATCACAACAATAGTCGGAAATAAAATTCCATCAGCTTCTCAGCTTTTTTTCTCGCAACAAAACCTTTATTCTTCTCCCACGATTCGAAACTCGTTCACGAACGGGTACGACCCAACTTTATGCATCGTACGAGTCGGATGGTCGAAAGCGTCGCGGTATTGAAGTAATTACTTTATCGTTCACGATGGTATTACTTTCCTTTTGTACTTCCTAAATCCCACACGACTGTAAACAAAAAATAAAAACAATTTATAGTAAATACCTGACTCACTTACGTGAAGGAAATCGTCGAAGATTTCATTATTACAAAAATCTGATCGACGTCACGATTCTGGATTAAATCATTGATTGGAAAAATATCACCTGGTACCAAATATTTCGATAATTTGCGAATTTATAAAATTTTGCAACAATTTTCTCAACGTTTTTTGGTTTTTAAATAAATTTTTTTTTTATAAACATTTGTAAGAATGTTGTTAGATTTTCCGTTTGTATTTCTGATTGCAGGAGAACGTACGGAAGCTATGCAACGGGATGCTGGGTACATTTCTTCCGGAAGCGTGGCAAACACCGGTTGGAGAAACGACATAGGCACGCACCGGTACGGAATACCGTTTCCGTTTCTACTCGTCGGGCTTCTAATTCTCAGTGGTAACGGCCAAACTTTCCTGCGTTAACGCAACAACAGTATTTTACACGGTGTATATTTCGTTGGTAACTGTTTCACTCTCGACCCTCATTGCGGTTTTGGGAATAAACTTGCTTACTACGGTATAAGCAAAAATATACATAGAACGTATTACATTTATACGGAAATATACGATGATATTTACCATTAAGTTGTGCAATCTGGGACACGAGCAATTTGTATGGATTGCAGCGTAGGTTGTTAGCAACAATCGCGCGCACACATACGTCCACGTTTGCGCGCATGCGTAGGAGCACTCCGTGGCAGTGCGCCGGCGCGTGAGCACTTACGCGCATGCGCAGAAGTACTCTGGCGCAGCGCGCAGACATGCGAGCACTGAGGCGCATGGCCAGGAGCACTTCGGCGCACTGCACCGGCGCGTGAGCACTTACGCGCATGCGCAAGAGCACTCTGACGCAGTGCGCAGGCGCGTGAGCATTTACGCGCATGCGCAAGAGCACTCTGACGCAGCGCGCAAGCGCACGAGCACGCGGATCTAGCGGGCAGGCGCAGTAGCACCCGCACTCACGGCGCAAGCGCGTGACTACACGCATGCGCAATCGCACGCGTTCACTTATGTACATACGACGCAAGTTAATTTGCACGATTAAAAAAATTTACTTATATTAATAGTTTCCTGGCCGCTGGAATTTGCACCGTTGGATCAAATCCGATAGTCGCTGTCACGAGTTCAAATTTTACTTTAAGTTCGAACGTTAATTATTTATTTTAATTCGTTTTTATAAATCGAGACGTAAAGCTTAAAAATACTTTTAATCGTGTTGAGCCGAGCGTTAATACGAAACCACTGTATTTAAAATACTGTCTGGCCTGTTTAAATGGGCCAAGATACTTTTTACCCGAGCCAGAGGCTATCGTGGAATATTATATTTATATTTACAAATATTCGTACTATAAAAACACTGCGTGTTATCAGACAAATTAATTTATATCGATGCACAAAAATTGAATAAATGAGATAAATCAATAAATGATTTATATTTAAAAAAAACATGAAAGGGACGAAAATAAAAATAAATAAATCATAATTGGATGTGTTGGTTCTATTATTGATCGATCGTTTTTTTTCTCATCCTCGTTATCGAATTAACGTCAAAGCATCATTATCGGCATTCGACGTCAAAGCGATTTTACAAATCGCTATTTCTACGCTTTCCCATAATTTTATAATTCCTCCCATGTTCTCCACGTGCAAACACACTGTAAATCCCTATTTTTATCGAACGAAGAATTAACGCACCAACATTTTCATGGCGAATCGACGATTTTCAAAAGAATTTTTCACCCGACGAATTTATCGTTTGACAAACAAAGCAACAAGGGAAAAACGAACAATGAATGAATCTCGTAAATGTAACGTGAACGTTAACTAAAAAAAACACAATTTTTATAATCGTTTTCAGCGAAAATGAATTCAATTCTCTATTGAAACAAAACAAAAACCATCAAAATCGGTGATTCGTGGTTCAACGAATAAAATGAATATGAAAAGAAACGAGCGATTATAAAGTCTTGTAAAAAAAAAAACATGAAAACAAAAAAAAATGATTTAATCGCAGCGTAATAACCGACGTGAATCGAGTCGAGCATTGAAGCCGAGAAAACAAAAAGAAGAAAAAAAAACAAAACAAAAAAGTACACGTTTATTTTACGTATACTTTTTTTTTCGTCGTAATATTGTGCGAGGATATTCAGTCGTTGGGAAGTTTTAATTGCACCCGCGGCAGCCCTCGCCCATTGCAATTAATTTATGGAAAACTCACCGCGCTGTATTTCTCGTGCGAAGTTGCGGTGGAATCAATCGCGTCGGCCAAAAGGAGAGACCCTCGACGAGTCTCTGTCCCTCCAACGAGCGAAGTCTGGTTTTAAACACAGTTGTAGCGCTAAATATTTTACATGCATGTCGTATGTATATTATTCAACGGTACAACTGTGATCAACAAATATATATAAGTTTTAATATACATATACATATATATACCATACCTAATAATAATAATATATTTATATATAGATATATAGATATATTGTTATATTATTATATGTTGTATATATAATATAATTTTTATATATTATATTATATTATATTATATATTATATATTATATATTATATATTTTATTATATATAATAATATAGATATATCTATATATTATATATTTTATTATATATAATAATATAGATATATCTATATATTATATATTATATAACATATAATATGATATAGAAAAATTATATTATTTATGATAATATATCACATATATTTAATAGATATATTTATATCATATATGTGTGAGATGGTGGAGGACAGTTCACAGATGTGGGACGCGCGTTAGAAATAACAATTGTAAATGTATTCCGAGTGAATTTACATAAACGTTGTCGGACGAGTGTGCACACGTGCAACTGGTTCGTAGCGGTTTTCTACGCGCGAGATGCGATCTTTAACGAAAATCGTTGACGAAAGGACGAAATAAAAAAATTCTTTGGGAGGAAAAAGAAACCAGTGGATTATTAATGAAGAACGGGGGAAATGAGAATAAATATTTAAAAATCAAATTTTTTAATGATTGTCTCAATTGGTTTTGAATTTTTTGTTATTAGGGAAGGGTTGATTAAAATATAATTGAATATTTGTTTTTGGGCAAAAAGAACATTGGACAAGATGGAAAACGTCGTAAAATTTTATACCCAAGGAGAAATCAAAAGCTTCGACGAGTGGCCGATCCATAAAGTTCCTTACGGAAAATTCAACAAGCCGAGGGTGTTAGTAGGGTAGAAAGAGAGAGGGGGTGAGTTTGGGGTTGCAGTAAGGAAGGGTGGGCCATTATCGATAATAGTTGTCGACTCGTTAATGGGCATGCTTAAGGGAGTTTGGGGTGGGGGCACCTCGAAAGGTTCTCACTACCTTTCGTAGCCGGAATAAAATAACACTAAATTCTTAGGGGTGGTTGGTCATGAATCAACGTGCTTTATGATTGTTTGAGTAACTATACGTTCCTGCTCGAAGTGCGAAATCGTGAGCGTCCGTCTCGTATTCCTCGGTAGATGGACGATTCCTCGAATGTACGAGGTTTTATTTATAACAGTCAACAATCATAACAATAATCACAAAAAATTAAAAGAAAATCAATTGAAATATTGAAAAATAAAAATTCTTAATTAATCGCAGTCCTTTCATTATTGACAATATTGTTGAAGCCTAATTTAATGGAAAGTTTGAAAAAAAATATTCTTTACCTAAAAAAAAATTGCTAAAAATAGTTAAGGGTGTTTTCCACCCCCTAGTAAAAACGTAGAAAAATATAACGAAGCGAGTTCAAAATAGTCAGCTCGGTACGATGACGGGAGTCGACGTGGAATAACTGACATACATATCTGTACATTCCCATCCCAAAAATAATCACAAAAAATTAAAATAAAGACAATTAAAAAATTCAAAAATAAAAATTCTCAATTAATCGCAGTTCTTTTACTTTTGATATTATTACTAAAGCCTATTTTAATTAAAAGTATGAAAAAAAAAATTTTTTACCCATAAAAAAATTGCTAAAAATAGTTAAAGGTGTTTTCCACCCCCTAGTAAAAACGTAGAAAAATATAACGAAGCGAGTCCAAAATAGTCAGCTCGGTACGGTGACGGGAGTCGACGTGGAATAACTGACATACATATCTGTACAGTCCCATCCCAAAAATAATCACAAAAAATTAAAATAAAGACAATTAAAAAATTCAAAAATAAAAATTATCAATTAATCGCAGTCCTTTTACTTTTGATATTATTACTAAAGCCTAATTTAATTAAAAGTATGAAAAAAAATATTTTTTACCCATAAAAAAATTGCTAAAAATAGTTAAGGGTGGTTTCCACCCCCCCCCCCTCCCTAGTAAAAACGGAGAATAATGTAACGAAGCGAGTCCAAAATAGTCAGCCTGATACGATGATGGGGGTCAACATGCAATAACCGACATATATATGTGTATATTTCTACTAAAGCGAGCGGAGAGTTTCGTCGAGAGAGAGAGAGAAAGGGTTTGTTGCTGTCCAGACGAGAATCTGGGTATGGGCCAGGGATGAAAATTGGAAAACTGCATTGTCCATGTTGTCGCTCTATACATCGACCACGCCCCGTTCTCTATTGGGACACATTGGCCAGTCCGGTGTAACTATAAATTTAACCCTGCTGCATCAACCCCCAACATTCAACCCCCTTTCCAAATTGAGGGTTGGTTTATTCGCAATGTTGAGTACAAAGGTAAAGGGAATAGTACCGATACGCTTTTTAGTCTCGTCACAAAGAACTCGACGCCTCGTTTTCGAAAGAGGGTGCAAAAAAAATTCATTCCTTAAAAAAAAAAAATTCTGTCTCCGAATTCTGACACCGCCCTCGACCAAGAACGTCGTAGCTGAATATTTCTGTGTAATACGTGATGGTCGCGAAAAAATTTACGGTTCACAAGGAACGTGAATTTTTTAAATTAATTTCATTTTCTCTTTAGGGTGTGCGAGCACAGGGGGATGCTTCAAGGTGGGACAGGGTTGTCTCGTGTCAACGGCGTCGTCGTCGTCACCGTGAAATAAACGATATTGAAAACAAGGGGGTTGTGCTAGAGCCGATGGAATATCGATTAATCTCATCGAGGGAATTTTTTTTTGTTTTTTTTTCTTTTTTACTGCTTTTTGCTTTTATTTTTGCCAGAGCTCGAATTTTTCGCGTTAATTCCAATAAAGCACGTTTCATTCACTGTGAGAAAAAGTAGAAATTTATTCCTCGTTTTCGCACAACGACGTGATATAAATCGAACCTCGATGAATCGAAGCTTATTTTTTGCATTTTTTGTTCTTTTTTTATTTTTATTTCATTCGTTTTTCGTTATTCGTCGGAATTTTCGAGGTATTTTCGTTTTTATCGAATATATTCGTCGACGCGAAAGTAAATATTCCCTTCTCGTCATGCGACAGAAATAAACACGTAGCGTCATTTTGTGGAATAATAAAATTATGAGTTTTACAAGGGTGGGGGGATGAAAATAAAAAAGGGGTGAAAAATGGCAACAAGGATTAGTAAATCATCGATGAATTCTTCCAGTTAAATAAACAATGAGTGCTTGAAATTTTAACGAAAAAAAAAAAAAAAAAAAAAAAAAAAAAAAAAAACAATTTCGAACAAACCCAATTTTTTTTCGTTACAGGGTCGATCGTGAACGCACGTGTGCCCGTCTTGTATGTCGAGGGGGCGATTCAATTTTCCTAGTAATAAATGACACCCCTCGTATATATAAAAGCTCGAACATAGATTTGCGGCGGGGGTTGGAAAATGGCAGGGAGGGATGAAGGGGGCAAGGATTGGTAGGGGTAGAACTATCGAAAAACAATTAAACCGGTAAAATATCGGCAAACACAAATCGGACGGACGGTTGATATTTTATCAGCCAATGAACGAACCCGGAAAGTGGAAATGAGCGGGGGATGAACTAGGGGAAGAGAAATATATCTCCGGCAGAACTGAAACGTTCCTGTTTTTATACTCGTGCGAATGTGCGAGTGCGGCTATCAAGGGGCACAAGGGTACGTCGTAGGTATCGCACCGGGCAATTTCGGACGACGATGCGCGCGCACGAATTCACGAGGGACCGAGTGAAACGAGAAATGGTACGTAAAACCGCGTGGCAGAGGATTTTGCGATAATAGAGAAAGTCTGTTTTCGCTATATATTTATATAGGTAGGTAGTTTCACGCGTGGTGAGCATTAATTTCGATCGTCCACTGGTAAAAAAAACAAATTTTTTTTTCATCCCCTATTTCTTTTCATTGTTTTTTTTGTTTTCTCGCGTCGATTTTCATTCTTTCTATTTCATTGTAGTTTTATCGTTCGCGCAGCTGTGATTCGCAGAGATAGATACGTATGGTCCTAGCTGAGGGTGCAGAGTTTCACCCCCCCCCCTGGCAGTTACAAACCCCTCGTTCTCCCAACCCTTCGAGAAATTTTTGAAACTTTGCCAGTTTTTGGTGCTAAAAAACAATTCTGCGAATTATCGTAAATTTTCTCAGCTCACGATTTACAAAATATCGTCGCGAGAGATCGAGGGGTGGATAACTACCCTTAGGAGAAAAATTGGATTTTCTTCACGAAAATTTGTGATGTTTTTTACGTCACGTTTTTTTCAAGATGGAAAGAATTGGCGAAATGATGGACGGAAATTTTTGATGGTTAAGGGATGAACAATATTAAGTCACTCGTTCGAACAACCCCTTATCCACTCTTTTAACCCTTGCATCCCCTACTCGAGGCAAAGCGTTAGACGAGTCATCGTCCACCCTAAAAAAAATCGATGCTTGACAATATTTTTATTTTTGGTTTAAAAAAATTTTTGTTTTTCCTTTTTTTTCGACCCAGATCCTGAGCCAATTGTCCAATATTAAATCCTACCTTTAGCTGTCCAAAATGTCGTCGCATAATTTTATCATAAAAATTCTCAAATTTTTTTTTGCTCGATCCACTGTTTATCGAAATAATAAATCCATCGATATTTTTAAACAACGATTGCTAAGAAAAATTACGAGTCTTATAAACAACTACTTTAATAATTGCTTCGTGAATCTTTCGAGCATTTCACAAAAAAATTTATCTAAAATTTTTTTTTCTTAAATAAACCAACCTTTATAAATCAACAAAACACAACAAACTCCAAATACATTTATTTCTTTAAAAATAACCAATCGTACTTTTTCTTTTCAATATTCAAAACTTTGCATCATTAATTTTTTTATTGTCAAAATTTGAACAATTTTTTGTAACTTTTGAAAAATTATTATTTTTAACTGAGTTATATCGATTGTTGACAAAAATTTTCAATAAGGAAATTGCGGGATATTCGGTGTCGAGGATTAATAATAATAATAATCACAATCTTCATTTCTCTCGTCATAATCGTTACATTTATTTAAACAGTAGTGTCACGTCAAAGGATATTTTTTTTCTTCGCTTTACATTACAGTTTATCTCGAATCTCACACTTCGCTCTATATTCATTCGTCACACACATACATGCTCATACATTCATTCATACACACACACGCACACGCACGCACACACACACACACACATACACACACACACACACACACACATTCACACACACACCCACATTGTCGTCTTTCGTTTTTTTTTCTGATTTCGTTCATTTTATTCCTACGACATGATATACACTTATCGTGGGTTGGCTCACGGGGCATGAACTCATTTTCGTTATTCATCATTTTCAGCTTTTCGTTCATTACATCTTCGATTCGTTATTTACAGTTGGGAGTTGGTAATTTTTTTTTTTCATTTTTTTTTTAATTGTTTTCAATATTTTGCCTTTTTGCGATCGATACAAAATGCTCTTGCTCGTCGACCTTATACTTAACGTCGATATTACTTTCTCGAAATCGTCCTGGAATCGATGTTTTTATCGATACGTCACTCGATTTATTCGAGATTTTTTTTTCTCGAAATTTAAAAAATCGTCTTTTCATTTTTATTTGTTTTCTGTGTTTTTTTCCTTTTTTTGAATTATTAAAGCATTGTCAACAATGTTTACGATAAAATTCATGAAAAATAAATCGAGGGTAAGATAGGAATTGTAAAAAAAATTGAAACTGAACAAAATTTGGTAATTTAATTTTTTTTTCAGTTGCCAAGAACTGCGATAAAAATGATTTTTATTGAGAAACATTGAATAATTGAGATCTTCGCTTTATGATTTTGTCGTTTTTGTTCGCATTTCGTATTAATTAGTTCTTTTTTTCTCGATTTCTTTTTTTATCACTTCACGGTCGTCGTTCGCATCCATTGAGAAAAACCATCGTGTACCATCGTGGATTCGACACGAAGACACTTCGTCGTTCTTGGAAGAACCATAAAAGAGAGAAAGAGAGAGAAAGAGAGAAAAACAAACTTTTTTGCTTTATTAGAGCTTTGATCGATCGATACTTCACAGGTGTATCGTAAACGTCTCGGTAACCGAATTAACTTCGCGCAACAAAGAGCAAACGCAATCGAGGGTTTTTCATTCTCTCACTTTCGTCGTCTTTCGTTCTCGTTATCTTGGGCCCGAGCGTCTCAACGATAAATGTCAGACGAATATCTAATTGTCCAATTAAACATTCTCTGTCTCGGTCTTTCGTTTGAGAAACTCGATCTTTCTTTGTTATTCTCGGGGTGGAAAATCGCCACGTAGACAATTTACAATCTCCCATTATTTCTTTTCTCATGTAGCCATGTTTGGAGAACCTGTTAATTTTCATATCGAAATCGAAAGAGATCGAATGAGAAGTTTATTTCAGCGAATAAAAAAAAATAGTACGGGGGTCTTGAATTATGGGAACATGAACTTGAATTATGGGAACGCGAACTTGAATTATGGGAACATGAACTTGAATTATGGGACCACGAACTTGAATTATGGGAACACAAACTTGAATTATGGGAGCAAGGACTTGAATTATGGGAGCAAGGACTTGAATTATGGGAATACGAACTTGAATTATGTGAACAAGGACTTGAATGAAGGGAATTAAATACTTTTTCTTTCAGTCGGCAAATGTTACACTCATTTTTCTACATTACTTTCACTTTTTTGTCACAAATTTGCTTCCAATATCGAAATAGAAGAACCCTCGACTTTTCAATTTATCTTACTTTTTATTCGTTTCCTCGATTTTGTACATTGTTTTATTCTCTTTCAATAAAAAAAACTGACTAAAGGAGAATTGAAACAGCGGACTTAAATTATGGGAACATGGACTTGAATTATGGGAGTTTAATTATTCTCCTCGCTTTCTCCTTCGTTCGTATCGCTATCATTTTGAGTTTTTAAATAAAACGAACCCTCGATTTTCGTTTTTATTATTTGTCTCGCCTTTACTATTTTGTTTCCCTTATTTTTTTTATTCTTCAGCTCCGTTTCATTCACACCCCGAGCACAGCACGCACCCCTTTTTTCTGCACGTATACAGTCCCTAGAGACGAAACGAAACTCGCGAAAGCCTATCGATCCTGTCGCGGTCTCTGATTTCTCAAAGGACAATCAGAATTTTGCATTTTCTCTCTCTCTCTCTGACTCTCTTTATTTATTTTTTTACTAGGATCCAGCCACGTAATGATTTTTCTTCTTTTCCTTCTCTTCGACCTCCATCCTTTATTCCCATTCTTTTCGTTGCCGATAAAACCAACGAGGAGAAAACATGTTTTGTCCATCGATGGGAAAACAATTTTTCCCAAATTTTGGCTTCGTTTGTGTCTTTTTTTGGTTTTTATCGATATTTTTTTTATCGTTTTTATCGTTTGTTTCGCATCAGTCGTACGTATCGCATAATTTTTAGCTATAACATTTCATTTATCGTACAACGAATAATTACTTCTTTAAGTTGTATTTAAATATTTATATATCCTCGTATTGTTTATAATAATCGTCTATTTTATTTCCCCCCCCCCTTCTTCGTTCCGTTAATTTACGATCTAGCTTCGTTAATTCCGTCTTCTAGATAACGCCACGTCGCGCGTCTTGTTTTCTTATTTTCTTCATTTTTCTTTTTTCTTCGTTTCATCGTGATTTTTCATTCTTTTTTTCTCAACGAGGCGCATGGACAACGAGACGATCGTTTGATTGTTCTTTTGATCAAGCTGCGAAGTACATTATTTTTTTTTCTTTCGTCGAAAAATAAGGAAAGAAACGAACTAAAAAAAAAACAAAAATAATAACAAATTAGAAAATATTTTATTTCTCAACTTTGTTCCGTTGAAATCGCGCGACGACAAACTTTTGCGACGAATTAACTCGTAAATTTTTATTTCTTTGATTTTCTACTGCGCATTTTTAATTATTCATATTTATATGAATAATTGCTTTTTTTTTTAAACGTTATTTTACACCGTCAATTTTCCTATCGTATAAACACTCTTTTTTTATCGCAGTTTGAATCTCATCATATATATTTACCGAATTTACAATTGCGATTATTATTATTATCGATTCGCGAGAAAGATAGATAAAAGATAAGAATGAAAAATTTTGAAAAAAAAAACGAAAAACTTTTTTTCTAAACCGGAAATACGATGCGATGTTTCGTTTCTGTTATTTTTTTTGTTCTCGTACGTTCGTTTGTTTTTCTTTCTGTTTACTTTTTTTTAGATATACAATGGACTGTACAATGAATGTAATCGACATCTCGTTATGATCTACCGCGTTATAATTTAATAATTTTCAATTATTTACAAGAAATCGTGGGGCGCTCATTTCATGGAGCGGATATATTATTTATATTTTATTTCTAATATTTATAATACGTGTGGTGATCCGTTCGTCCCAGTCTTCGAAGGTTGCCAATTCTCAATTTCGACTAATCGACGAAAGGATTTTTTTTCTTTCGATTTTTTATTTATTTCTTTTTAGAATAATTTTTCCCTCTATGGAGAAATTTCGAATCTGATTTTCGATTCGTCAGATCATTTTTTCAACCGGAAGTGTCATGCACCTTTTTTGATATTGTTTTTTTTTTCATTTTTTTGTCTTCGTTTTTTTCTTCCTCTTTTTATTATTAAGCAACCCAGACACACAATCTCGCTCGTATCGTTCATTCGGACTTACGAAAGTGTTACAATAGTCGCTTATCGATTAAAGAATTGTCAGGAAAAAAAAATTCGAATCACAACGACAACGAAAAAAACTATTCCTTAGGAATACTTTAAATGCGTTTCGATCGTTAGCAACGATCGTCAGTGCGCTCTTTTCACGCACTGTACGTTGTGTATATAATCGTTTCTCCTTTCTTTTTAGATTATTTTTTGTTCTTTTTTTTTGTTTTTTTTTTGTTTTTGTTTTTTAATTTTTATTGTTAGTACACGAATCGTGTCCTCGATGACGTTCACCGATGATTTGTCTTTTTTATTCGTTGAAAAAAAAATTGAAAAGGAAAGAAAAACAGTATACACACTTTGGAAAAAAAATCAAAAAAGCACCAAAACTCGTAGAGAAAGAGTGACAAAGAGAAAATAAGAATAACAATTTAATTTCTCAAATTACTCGACAATTTTTTCAATATAAATTCTTTCATTGTTGTTGTTGTTTTTTCAAATATATTTTTTTTATTGTTGCCCAGACTTTACGTCGTCTCGATGAAATAAATAAATAAAATTTAAAAAAAAGAAAGAACGAAGGAAGAAAAAAATAACTTTCTCCGTCGAGGTGTTGGCGTAACGAGGAGAGAACAAAGGAACGGGGCACGTCACGAGCACGCGCGTACGCGAGAGTTTTGTCACCTCCCTCCCCTCCCTCGGAACGTTCACATATTTTCATATAAACGTAAATTTATATATGTGTTACGTTTAGGCCTCGTGGAATGCTGGAGGGTTCGCTCACCTCAGTAGATTAGCGAACAGTAAGGTCAGAGTCGCGAGAAGAATCGTTGGTGCGACGCCGCAACTGCCACCGTGCTGCATAGCCGCCGGATGTTCACCTGAAACACACGAATGAAGGAAAACAAAATGTATTTTCACGTTGGCACGTGTTATATTTTATTAAACGTGAAATGGACGACCGGACCCGCATTACCCCGTGTATTGTTTGTCAACGTCTGATCCGCATTACCCAAAGTGGTTAGCACCGTGTGGCCCTCATCGCCCCATATACTTTTTAGTGACTGACCCCCATTTCCGTACATAGTTCAACGTCTGACACACATTACCCTATGTAGTTTAACTATGGGCTCGCAATGTCCCCTGTTGTTCAATGACCGACTCATATTGCCCTTTGTATTTTCAACGACTGACTCACATCGTCCGGCATAATTTTCAACATCTGACTCGCATTGTCCGATATAATTTTGAACGGCTGACCCGCATTGCCCTATGTAGTTCAACTACTGACTCGCAATGTCCCATGTAGTCAAATGACTGCCTCCTATTACTCCCTATATTTTCAATGACTGACCCACATTGTCCGGCGTAATTTTCAACGCTTGACCCGGATTGTTCAGCATACTTTTTAATAATTGACCCGCATTGTCCTATGTATTTTTTCAACTACTAACTGGCAATTCTCTCTGTGGATTCAACGGCTGACTCATGTTGCCCTCTACATTTCCAACTACTGACCCGCATTACCCCAAACGATCGAAATTCGAATTTTCAAAATTGTAACAAACCCATTTTTCAACTTCTTCGACATGTTTCACTATTAGTCAATTCTTTTACAATTTTCCACCGTAGATTTTTTGAATTTCCATATAATCAACAACTTTTAACCCAATTAATTCAAAAACGCCGAGTCTCCCGAATTTTCAAGTACGTAAATATTTTTTTTTTATTTCTCCGTCAAATTTTACCCCGTGAGATAAAAAATGTCCATTTTCGGGCCGCAATAAACCGTACGATTCCAGTTACTTTTATGTACGTTACAACGTAACGCAGCCAATTTTGGAGTCTTTAATCACAATTATTGTTGGCGAATGTGCGTGCGGCGTGTATGCAGCTTATGGCTGGGGTATGGCCACGCAGGGATCTCATTAAGTGCGTTGATACGGTCCATGGTACCCGCGTGGGCTATCCATTTGTTTACAGTCGGTGAACGGCGACAACACGCATCGAATATACGCATAGAGATGCGCGGGGTGCTACGAGTGCCGAAACCACAATTTACGAGCGAATTGAAAATCTAATCCTACCCTCACGGATGGTTCCATTACCCTCGCGTTTATATACGCGGTGCTAGGCTTATAATAACGCTGCGCCATCTATCGACGCTTCGTTACAACCCCCGAAGATACAAAATAGGGGTTGCTAAAGGGGTTGAAAATATTGAGAGGGGAGGGAACGTGTTATCGAAAAATGACACGAGGCAATTGGTAATCGTGTTAATATACCGTCGAAACGTTCGTGCTGGAGTACTTCGACACCGACGTTTCGTGTAAATTCGACTCAACCTCCACGGGACTTTAAAAATTTTTTTTTCTCACAGATAAATTAATTTTTTTTATTATTATTGATTGTGTTGATGTTATTGATTTTTAAATTTGGCCAAATTTGGGCAGAATAAGTTCGAATAGTTCATGGCTCGGACCTCCTTTATTCAAATTTTCGTTTCCCCGATCAATTAATTTTTCTTTTATTAATTATTGTTTACAAATTCATTTTGCGATCTGTAAAATTTTAAGAAAACATGATAAAACGTTCTTCATCGTTGTTATTTCATTAGCTAGCTTAGCTATGACGAAAAAAAAGTATCTAAAAATTAATTTGACTTCTCGTTTTTCAGGGTAGAATTTTTTTCGAGTTGGCAGCCGAGTCGGAATGTCCCATGGGCAAAGTTATACAACAAGTGTCGTGTCATGGATCCCCAGTCGTTGTTATTCATCCGACATTTAACACAAATTTTCATACGCACGCGAGTGTTTCGTATTCGGGGAAAGCGCGAGGTTTATCGAGAAATAATTGAAATTTGCGGCCAATTTTGCAATGTAATCAGCTATGTTTGAAATAACGTCGATGGCCAACGTGGCAACCTACATCGTCTGTCCTGACTCTAAATTAATTATGCAGACGAACCGTGCAGCATTAATTTTCATCCACACTTCCCCTGTGTTATCTCACTCTCACATACATATAAACATATAAATATATTTGAACGCATTCCTGTATTATGCACCCCGTCCATTCCCTATGTACATTTATCCAGTTACGAGAAACTGTATGGTCCCCGTCGTCAGTTATATCGAATAGTGATCCAATCTGACATCAATCTCATATTTTCTTACAACAATAATAACATTTTGTTTATCATCTACGTCGATGACCTCTTGCTGACCCTGGATTAATTACCATCGAATCTCGTTTTCATGGCTGAATTTCCATTTTCCGAAAACAACAATGTTTGTTTTTCATTGTTTGTATTCTGTGCTGGCAACGGTGGTTAATAAACAATGGTATGCATAAAAATCGTTTCGTTTCGACTCGTACTAGATAATGTAGGTGTGTGGAGAATAGAGGAAAATGTGTGCGAGGTCATTCGCCGATACCTCGTGGAACTGGTCCGGGACTGGTCCGGGTCTGGTGCGGGACTGGTCGTTCTATTGCGTATGCGAGTTTTCTATGTGTATATATACGTATATGGGTCTGGGAAGGTATACATGTGTATATGTATACATTGGTGATGTGTACTATGGCCGGGGACAACTGTCCGCTCTCGCTGCCTCGGTGAATCTCACTGGAGCGCTGCATCTCCATTGTTGTATTATGCCACGGTATCCGTGCCCATTCGGCCGTTCTCGGGGAATCCCAAATCGCGTCCACATCGACCGCCGTGAGAGCAGGAGAAACGTAGAAACCGCCTCTCTCCTCGACGCAAGCCCCTTCCGTTAACCGTAACCAAGCGTTCCTTTGTAGGACGATGACGATGCTACGTTACGTGTTTTATGTTCTCAACTGGCCGATACCGATATCCGGACACCGACGTTCATAATTTTTTCAGCTTTCAGAATTTTTAAGTAGTAGACGGTGCGAGGCGTGAATCAATATTTCTCGAATTTTTAAGCTTTAAAAAGAAAGATTTATGGATATAGATGAGAAAAGAACCTAAAAAATTATTCAGTTCTTTCGAGTTTCGAGCACTTTTGTGACTCCGTGTATTTAGACGATTGGATAAAGTTACGGAGTCCATTTATTTTCTTTTTTCCATCACTATATAATTTATTAGTCATTCTTCGCTTTTCTCCGTGAGTTTAGCCAATTATCTAAAATCACGAAGTCGACTCTTTCTTGAAAAATCAATTTTTTCGTGACTCGGTAATTAACTAAAATCATGAAGATGTTGATTTTTATCATTTCTCCGTGATTTTAGCCAACTGTCTAATATCACGGAGTCGATGTTTTTTTTACATTTCTTTGAACGTTCACAAGTTCCCGATGTATGTATTTCGCATATACGCACTACCTATGCATCGTATATCTGCCATGTGTCCCTCGTGTGTCCGTTGTGTATGTTTTGCGTCCGCTGTTTGTGCTAGCCCCTTCGTAATAGATCAGAAGGATAACTCAGCTCCGTACATACATACGCGTACAAAATGCCGGAGTGTATGACTCGCATATATCTATATGCAATCATATAAGATCGTGCTGGTATACGGTTAACGAGACAGGCATGGAGAACCGGAGGAGATTGGCGAATGAGTGTACACAGTGGGGTTCCAGGTGTGTGTGTACGTATATCGCGTCAATCCACGCGGCAACATTGTCCAACTTTGCCGTACGAGGCGTCATGCCAAGCACTTGATGAACGAACGCCCTCCCGCAACCCAACTTACGACGCCATGGAGATTGGCGTGGGCGAGGCGAACGTAGGAAATGAAAAGAGGTGCTGGCACCACGGTCTTGCCTCTTCATCGTTAATTTCTCATGGGCCTCTTAATATGGATCGCGATAGCAACGACCAACATTAAGTTATATAATGCAAAAGTAACATACGTCGTTGATAACAAAGGAAACTGTTTTGCCTACCGAATGTTGGAAAATATTCATTTTCGATCGTGGAAAGATTTCGTCGAGTTCACGAAGAAACTATACCGCAAATAACACCATTTCTTATTATGAAGCTGTCAAGATTCGAAATAACGATCCAATGATTCAACTTCCTACGAGTTCGTTGATTTCGTTAGGGAGAAAAAATGTTCCTGCCAGAAGTTTTAAACTTCCTCTTCCCGTGATTCCTACTACTCGCCGCTTCAGTCAACATCTTGCAAATTTTTAAAGCCGATAGATCGTTTCTCGTCAATTATTCCATCCTCTCGCGAATCTCGTAAACTTCATCGAAATCATTGAAATCTTCCGGAAAACATGGCCCGGGATACACGTAAAATATCTCGTTGTTATTCAGAAATGAATTCAATAGTCGAGTTAATATATATTCCGGAGCTGCATTCGCATAAATTTTCTCACGAAAATTCTTAATAGCGAATCAAATATTATCCGAAGATTCTCTCTGTTCTTCGGTCTTCGTCGCTCGCTTTCTCTGCCTCTTTTGGTATTTGATTGCCGCTTTTCTGTTCCTCGCGGAAGCGACGAAAACTCCAGGAACATCGCGGTACCCGCCAGCCGGAACTTCAATTCTAAGTAGGTCAGCCCCGATAAAGCCAGACTACCGGCGACGCGCGTACACTGCTGGAGTTCTCACGGATGCTGATTCATATACTCGTATATGGATACAGATTTGTATGTGTATATATACGTGTAACGCTTTGGTACATCGTAGTTTGTTATATCCCTCTGAACTTGTCAATACGGGTGCCAAATCTCCCAAAATCTGACGTGTTTCTACTCTTGATTCTGGGTCACGAGAATCTACAGAAATCACGAATTATAAATTTTCATTGCTTTCATTTCGTTAGACTATAAATGAGTTAAAATGAGTTGAATTGACATTTAGATTAAAAGTTTCGTAGTCGTTGGTAGAATCAAAGCCGAAAACGAAGAATCTTAGATTCGTTGATCCAGATCGAAAGAGATCTCATGTGTCAATCGATCCTGCTGGCGTTAGACGAATAACGAGCACTGTAAGACCGCGCCTAAAAGATTAGTTGGATTGACATTTAGATTAAAGATGTTGTAGCCGTTGGTAGAATCAAAGCCTAAAACGCAGAATCTTAGATTCGTAGATCCAGATCGAAAGAGATCTCATGGGGTAATCGATCTTATTGGCGTTAGATGAAAAACGAGGGCCGCAAGACTTCGTCTAGAAGATGAGTTGGATTGACATCTAGATGAAAGATTTCTCTGCCGTTGGTTTAATCAAAGCCTAAAATGGAGAATCTCAGCTTCGTAGCACGAGATTCAAAATGACATCTGACCCTCGGATCGATCCCATTAGCGTTCCAATTCTACGCGTATCATCAGCCTCGGCAACAAGGACAACGAGTGAATAAAAGAGGCTAAAAGGGAATGGAAAATCTTAGTGACACAGCGCCAACAAAGAGAAACGAGTGTATCAAAGACGGACTTTGGAAGGACTAGCGAATTCGATCGGAGCGGCAGTTATTGAGCTAGTGTTGCACGTCGGAGGAATTGAGTTAGATTAGGTCAGTTGGCGCGGTATGTTTGCGGAAAATGGAGGGTCGAAGTGAAGGCCAGAGAGGCAAAGGGGACACGAACGTTGGAGGGCTTAAAGGCGTTGACGAACGAATCGAATGGCACAGAGGGTGTAAAAGTACACGTCGGCTATTGAGCGAGTCGGAAGACCGGCCGGTAATGGTGGGGTGAGTATAGCCAAAGCCTTTTGGCGATGAAGCCACTTACCATTCAGAACGTGAACCATCACGCTCGCAGGATTCGCGTTGCTTGGGACGCAGGTGTAATTTCCGCTGTCGCTCGATCTCGCTTGTGTCACCAGAAGCTTGCTGGTCGTGCCACTCTCGGTCTTTTCCGTTTCCAGAGATACTCCGCCCCTGTGGTGAATGCTGCGTATTATCAAACATACTATCGTTCCGTTCTCGATACATATTTATTTTCTATGTTTACATGTTTATCTCTCTCGAAACTATTTTTTGATTACATCGTATAAAAGATTGAGTAGGCATGCATGTACATATGTGTGTATGAGTGGAAAGCACATGTGCACATGCGTTCGAGGATCAAATATTTTTAGTTGATTAAAACATACCTGGGACTATCGAAATCCACAACTGCACCACCGTGATGCCATATTACGCTGCTTGGCGGTGTGCTCTGCACGTTAACCGTGCACGTGAGGCTTATGGTGCTACCCTTCTTAACGTATACGTCTTCGGAACCCAGGATTTTCGCTTGCGCCGCTGCAACACAGATTAGAGAACCCGGGTGGCAGGCTTTAATGAGACTTCTTGGTCCGATGAGTTTGGGCGAGGTCGTGGGTTGAAAGAGATAGACAAAGTGAGAGTGAGAGAGAGAGAGAGGTGTACGGAGTCGAAGGGGAAAATTGTGCCACGAGGAGGTTCCCGAGACTCTAACTCAACGCCAAAGTGCAACAGAGAATATGTATAACCATATATACAGCTTTCCCAGCCATATTTGGACTTTACGCGTAAACGGAAGACTCGAAGCCTCCAACCACAATCTACGTGTACCTCTTCTTGTGATAACCCTCGACCCGTTTACCCCTCTCATGGTCGTTTCCAAATAGTTTTCGTTAGTACGAGACGAGCGGGATTATGCGTTAACTAAAAAGATATAAAGGTATAAGCTTGGGGCCTTGCGGAGTTGTAGAGTTAGCATTGTGGGTATAAAATTTGCCGTGCACTTCTGGGGAAGGATATACATGCTTGTGGAACACATGCCTACCGGATCTCATCTAAGCTTTGCGTAATAACTGCCAGTGGATCGAAGGATCAACGTTTGGGAGTTGCTGTTTACTCGTTTGTTTCATTAGATTCGAAAACTTAAGATTTTTTTTTGTTGAATCATACCGTATGGGGTTCAATGGAATTTGATTTGATTTAAGTCGCCAAGCAAGGATTCTCTTTTTTCGTCTCCTTAAGCTCGTCGTCCTCGCCGTAATCGTCGTTTATATGTCGCAGCTATGATTGTATTGCAAACTTGTTTTATTCTAACCTGATGTGAACTTCCGGCCAAAGGCTTTCGTTGTTGTGGCAGGGACAGGGGCACTCTCTGCAACGGGACGAGAGAAAAAAAACAGACATCGGAGGTTAATCGAGGCTCTAGATACCGGATGATTGTAAGTGAGGAACAAGTTTTTGTTTGCGCAATTTAAACCCAATATGGAGAAAGTTACGTTCTGGTGATATTTTTTTCACCTAGTTGTCTTGAAATCTCATCTTCGTGTCAAACAAGATCGAGAGCAGGAACGATCGTATCGGCTCATCTTGTTGATTGGATTTGTACGAATGCAAAAAAGCTATTCACAGCATGCTTTGAAGAGAGTGCTAAAGTTTGGGATAGTTTTCTCGTTTCACCAAGCTCTTAGCTGCTGTCAAAGAACGCAGGATCACTGTTAAAAGTTTTTTTTCGAAGAACATGATTTATCATGCTTTGCGTTCAATGTAAATTGAGAGTTGGTGTATAGCAAGTGAGTGAAACCGAAGTGAAGACGATGATATATTATACAGAGCTGTGTCAGGA
Organism: Tryphoninae sp. A BG-2022a; assembly: GCA_030522965.1. NCBI lineage: Eukaryota > Metazoa > Arthropoda > Insecta > Hymenoptera > Ichneumonidae > Tryphoninae sp. A BG-2022a. Next base: position 31,038 of record JAPYZT010000181.1, on the reverse strand, counting down.
TTATCTATTCGTCACGATACAAAGTTTTAATTATCCATGCAAATTGTAGCTCTATACATGAGAAAGGCCCGGCTTTACGAATCTCGCGAGGTACGATGTCACCTGGATCAGATTATCGCTTGATCTCCAATTCGAACCGCGATTAATCCACGGTTTTCGTCGTTTCTCATTCGTTCGCGTCAACGAGGACAACGACGAAGGCGACGAAGGAAAGGAGACACGAAAAATACGCGACAATTAGGATCGCTAAAATTACCTTCGACTCTGAGCCAGAAAGCCAGATTCATCTTGGGCTCGGTGTTCACCTGACACTCGTAGATACCGCCATCACGAGGCTGTACGAAAGCTATCGTCAATCGCCACTCGTCACTCCCTTCCGGATGTTTCACCGAGAATCTCGCATCACCTGTATACGTGATTATCGATGATGTGAGAATATGGAGATCTCTTTTTCGCATCCAGGATACCTGCAAGCAAATAGAGGAATATCGAATCGTTATTTATTAATGAAACATAATTGAGACGTATGATGCGACAATGCAATTGGGAATTTATCAATTTGATCTGGGCTAATTAATTGATCAATTGATGGGTAGTATATTCGTTTGATTAGTGCAAAAGATGAATTTATTCGGATTTAATTCATTCGATTGAAGCTGGTGAAGTGGCGCTTTGATTGGGCGTTGATCGATTTAATTAGCGTTTCAATAAATCCCGATGAATCAAACAATCTAATTGCGTCCAGAATTTTTTTGGCGTTCTCTTTGATGAGTGATTCAGTTCGAGGGAGAGTTGAAAAGGCATGAACCACTTTGATCCGACCAAATATCACCATCATGGTCCAGATCAAATACCTCGATAGCCTTGACATCAATTTCTTAATATTCTCCAAGTGGCCTATCTCTCGTAGAATCTGGAGAATGGCTGGGGGATTCAAGTGCCAGGGACTAAGGAGATATACGGTTTGGCTGGCCCGTAGCATATATAATCGAAATAACTCGCACTGGCACGTATACATTTTGGTACGTTATGGTATGGCGGAATCTCGATTTACCAGGTTCCCTACCACATTACTAGTGGTTAAAACTACGAAAAACCCTTTTAAATTTTGTCATGCCTTTGGTTAAGGGGGCAATATAGTGGTTACGGACATTCATAAGAGCCGTTAAAGTCTCGGAGCCACCCCAACAATTATAGAAATACGTGCTCGCCACGCTCGCCTAACTTGGCTCACCGACAACGACAACGACGTGGCACTTCGGCTGCCTGCACTTCGCAGAATGACGACGTGCTCGCTGGTGCTATAGGCGATCGACACGACTCACCCACGTTCAGGTATTCAGCTATACGTTATATTATATAGGAAACGACCCTTATTGCCCGATCAAACGGGGGTAAAAGTGATTGACCCGTTTAATCTGACGAACAATCAGCTTCTCATCCGTTCCGATGATCAAATTACCACTGGATCATTTCGTTCCACGATGAATCTTGGAAATGATCTGGCTGGTACAAACAAACGTTACTGGTTAATCTTTGATGCGAACAGTTATCCAGGCAAATGAAACGACAACAAGATTCACAGATCTGTTTGGATGAAGGAATTTGGTGATTGATCCAGTCCAGGAAACCAAGTACAGGGACTGGTCACGTCCCTAAGGGCCACTAGCAGATGACCAATAACCCTACCAAATATTCTACGTCACTAAGGCTCCAGAACATGTGCTCGGCTTGAAACCACATCGACCATGGTGCTCTTGAGTGGATCGTTAAACGTACGTTCCGAGGGGTTGGATAATATTCTCTCTCGCTCGTTAATTACCCCCATGGCACACGCCTCAGAGTCACGTCGTTTGCCGTCCAAACGTCCCGTTCCTTCCATCCGTAGCTTCCCTTCCTTCCTTTTCTACTTCGCTTTTCGTTAACGCTCACGTGCCGTTAAGGGGTAGATAAGAGGCAGAGGGAGAAAGACAGGGGAGAAAGGGGAGGCTGGAAGTTGAAACGTGAAAAATACACGAAAGACGAGATCTCTCAAGGGGTGAATTTTCTGATAAATAAAGTCTTTACAAGGTAAGCCCCGACGCGAGCTCAGATCTTCGCCCAGGAGGGGTGAAAAAAAATTAATGCTGACATAGAGCTTCGGCGAAAGGGTCGCGAGTGGCATGTTCGTCGGAGGGGGTTTTTCCTAAAGGTTACTTCGAAACGACTGTTTGAATAAATCCGTCTGTGCTCTCTTTACTTCATGGACCTTTTTTTCCTCCCCTCGTTGCCTTTCCTTTTCTTTTTAATTTTCACTAAGAGAATATTTACGAATGACTCTTTTCATTACTAATAATTAAATTCGCTGCACATTACTTTAGATCCCACGAATAAAGATGTCCTTGGCAAAGAGATATTCGTTAATTAATTTTTATCATCGCACACATTTATCAGACGTAAACAAAAAACAAAAAAACAAATTCTTCTTCTCAATTCCGCAAAATAAATAATCAAGGCAAAAATTTATCATAATCAAAGATAAATTTCCTCGTACCCGAGATTGAAAAGCTTCTGCCTTATCTTTCATTCGATTTCTCGGTCCACGAATCTCGATCGTGAAAAAATTCATACAAAGATCCATCTCGCAATTTATCTTTCCTTTTCTTCATATTTTGTATACTCTCGTCTTGAAACGAAACGCCAAACCGTATCGCAATTTGCCAGGTGGTAAGCAGACCTTTCAAGAGAGAGAGAGAGAGAGAATCCGAGGTGAGAAAAAGAGAAGAAAAAAAAGTGATTCGTCGTAGTCGGGTGCACGATGTGTGGCTTCTCTCGTCGGAGCTTTTGCAGACGTTGGCCCAAGAGAGGTGGTCCCCGGATGTACGTATCCAGAATTCTCCTCTCGTAAAAGATTTTGCCATTTTCTGCTTAGGTCAACTCGAAAGAACGTTCTCAAATGCTCTGTGTGGGCTCTCCATCTCTCTTCTCCGTTTACCCCGTTATCCACGAGTTCTCTCGTTCTATACGATGTATATATATATGTATATATATATTTGGTCGGTGAATCTCCATTTCCCTTTAATTCGTTGGAAAACCGCGTAGCTTGCTCCTCTTCGTCGTCGTCGTCGTCGTTCTCGGTGGAGCAAACGAGAGAGGGATTTCACTGCCTGGAAAGCATTGCAAAAGAGAGTGGAAAAGAAGGAAGGGTGGTGATCGATGGAGAAAGAGATAGCGAGAGAAAAAATATATAAGGGCGATGGGCGGAAAGTGAGTTTGGTTGAGGTAAAGGGGAAGCTGGAGGGAGGAAAGGGGTGAGAAAAGTGAGATGGACGGAAAGACGGACAGACACAGAAAGAAATTGAGCAAAGGATACGGAGCAATTTATCCGCAGAGAAATATAAGCAGACCGCGCAACGTGCGCAAAGAGGTCTGAGCGAATTTCCGTAAGAACGAATAAGAGATAAAAGGAAGGAAAAAAATATATATATAAATATATTTATATACGTATATATATGTATGTATATAAATAAATAAACGACGATAAGAGAGGGCAACCTGCAGTAAATTTCTCTTTGAATCGTTCTTTCTCGTATTCTCGGCGGAGAATATTTTACAATTTTCGCTTCTTCCCTCACTACCGATGCCTGACGAGTTTCCACGTTACGATCGTATTTTCAGGCTTTATATGGGTCGTTCATTGTAAAATATGGGAATTTTTTTGAAATATTTTCGATTTTTTTCATCATCGTTTTTCACACGTACAATTTTTCTAGCGATTCATGTATGTTTTAGGTTCCTCCGTGGCGTAAGATAAGAAAAAAATGGCTTCGGTTCGAGAAATTTTGAAAAAAAAATATTTGATTTTGCATAGAACGCCCTATAGGTATGCTTTTATCATCGGCTCGCAAAGATCCGAAATGGAATTTTCTCGCGTGGCTAGGCGGTGTCTTGACGTGAAAGGCATCCCTGGAAGCTCGTGGGAATACTCGTCGATTTGTATCGACGTCTTTAGGGGATGAAGGGGGTTGACTATTTTCACGAGGCTGAGACTGTCGCGAGGGAGGTTTCAGGATTTTGTTTTCTTCCAGGTGCAAAATATCGCATTGGTTCGTATAAAATTGTTATTAGAAAGAAAATAAAAGAAAAAATGAATTTCCTCTTTGATGCCTTACCGTCACGCCCATCCACCCTTCCCAGCATTCCCTTAGAATCTCGAAAAGAAAAATCATAATAATGAACAAAGTACGTTCGTTTTGCATCGTAACAAAACAAAACCGAAAAAAAGAAACGATTTTCTCCTTCGAGCTGGCAAAAAAAAAGTCTTTGTAAATTTCTCAAGGTTGCTATAAGATCGTAGGACGTACCGAACGATGTGAAAATTTAGGGGATGAATATTTCTCGTGGGGTAGCGTGTGAATTTAGCTGAGGGAGAATGGTCCTCGATGGTAGAAAGCTCGAGAGTGAAAGGAAGGCGTAAAAGGGATGGTGGAATGAACGACTAAATACGACACAGAAGGGGTGGTTCGGGGGTTGCGAAAGAAACGGTTGGGCTACGGTCGTTGGAACGGGGCTAATTAGTATAGGACCTCTGTTCCTCCGTGCGATCACTGAGGAGACGAATCGCCCAACGGATATCGCGCTAGCACCCGTTTGCTTTCGAAGGTGTTGCTAGGGGTGTCTTGGGGGTAGTTTCCGTTAATGAGTCTCCGGTAACGACGCTCCTCTCTTTTTCCTTCCCCTCTTTCTCTCCCACAGACCATACATTCTCGGGTGTCGCCTCGACCCTGTCCGAAGGGGGTTGAGAATAATCACCCCTCATGTGTAGTTCAACTACCCCCATCCACTTTGAACCTGGCAAGAACCTTGTGAACCTAAAGCGTCGCGTTATCGACGTACAAAAATGGTCACCGTGGTTGCAGGTAACATACCTAATGGGAAATTGTCATTAACGTTTGAAATATCGAAAATTCAACCCCTACGGCTGTTGTCGGTTATAGAACCAACGGTTGATCCAGTCTCGTGTACGCCATGGCTTTTGTTCTCGATAAGCCCTGGTAGTCTAATTTAACGTGCATTAGTTAATGGAGTATCGCTGATGTAACGTGGGGCTGTTTCGAATTAACGTCGAAACCCAGATTTTTTAAATTTGTCCCCGACGACTTTGACTTAACCTTGATTCGATATAAATATTTGAAAATAACAAAAAAACATTTTTCCATGGATAATTACACCCCTGGATCAGCTGCGATCCCACAAGAAATATCGAACTTCTATTTTTCCTAGAAAAATAAAAAACCACCCCTAACGACCAACAAGGGGATAAAAGTTGTTTACAACGTAAAAATATAATAAATTTGAAATTCGTTGATACTTTATCACATCGTAACATAAATTGCCCAACAACAACAACAACAATATCGAATAAACAAAAAAAAAATTACGCCGAACAAAAGTTTCGATTCGCGAACAAGTCGGACCATTCTTCCAACCCTTGATTTTTTTTCTACATTCCCTCTCCCTCTCACTTTTTTTCTGTTTCAACCGCATCGTTCCTTTTTGTTATTTTATTCCGGAAAGGCCATCGACGCGCTGCGGTTGCAACCCCATGTATATATATATATATATATATATATATATAGGAGGGTAGGGGGTCGTTTGTACATATATATATATTAGGAGAGCCAAGAGAGGGTAGCGCGTGCACCGGGCCATAAATCAAGTGGCCGTCGAGAGCGACCGATAAATAAGTTTCCGCGCCGAAGTATTTTGCAATTTTTCTCGCCCGAGTTTCCATCCGCCCTGGGTGTACCCCGACGGTTATACTCGAATAGGGGATGCTTCGAGCTCTCCAGCTATTGTTTCCTCTTTGATATTCCCGGTGGCGAGTCATCTCCGATCTGCTAGCCAGCCATTCGGTCGTGTGCCACGAGATATACGTCTATAGTGGGGGTTGGTTTGCTTTTCATCCCCCTTGCCTCGCAACCCTCGGTTCCACGAGTGGTGAGAAAGGGAGAGGGGCGAGTCTCTCCATAAATCTGGGCGATTGCGTGCACTCGGCACGCGGCCAATAAGTGGGAACGTGCAGCCTGAAAAACGAGTGAGAGAGGAAGAGAGAGAGGTATATAGGGGTGGAAAACCGACGATTTCTACTGCTGCCGTTTTACCCTCTGGGTTTTGCTCCACATTTACTCGCGAGCCGGGGAGTGTGTAACACCGATGCAAAAGCTTCCTCGTGTGCACTGCTTCCTGGCAGTACGGATTTTAACATGCTCCCTGCTTTTCCCACAGGCCGAGCGGAATACTGGACGAGGGGTTGGGGCTAGGGGGTTGCAAACCTGCCGGACGATTTTATCCTCGACTTTCTAAAGTGGTGTCTTGTGTTTCGTACGATTTGGACGAGATACGAAAACACTTGAGTGGGAGAAAAACAAATTGTTTTTTTTAACTAATGTAAATTTTACTCACAAGGGAGATGGTGGAGGGTGTGACATTCTTTTTTTTTTATTTTTGGTTCATTTCTTTTCTCGTGTGAAAATTGTGACCTTGTCGGTTATTTCAAGGGCGATAATGCTCCCTACTTATCCCACAGACCGAATGGAATATTGGAAAAGGGGTTGGGGCTAGGGGGTTGTAAACCTGGAGGACGATTTTATCTTCGACTTTCTAAAATGGTGTCTGGTGTTTTATACGATTTAGACGAGATACGAAAACACTTGAATGGGAGAAAAACAAATTGTTTTTTTTTAAACTAATGTAAATTTTACTCACCAGGGGGCCGGCGGAGGGGGGCGACATTTCTTTTTCATTTTTTGGTTCATTTCTTTTCTCATGTGAAAATTGTGACCTTGTCGGTTATTTCAAGGACGATAATCCTCTCTACTTATCCCACAGACCGAGTGGAATATTGGACAATGGGTTGAGGCTAGGGGGTTGTAAACCTGGAGGACGATCTTATCTTCGACTTTCTAAAATGGTGTCTGGTATTTTGTACGATTTAGACGAGATACGAAAACACTTGAATGGGAGAAAAACAAATTGTTTTTTTAAACTAATGTAAATTTTACTCACCAGGGGACCGGAGGAGGGGGGCGACATTTCTTTTTCAATTTTTGTTTCATTTCTTTTCTCGTGTGAACATTATGACCTTGTCGGTTATTTCAAGGGCGATAATGATCGCGATTGACCCCAGAGGTTGTAGCGAGGTAAAGGGACATTAATGAGCGGAATTAAGGGATGTGTATATCTGTAGGACAAATTTTTAAAGCGAATTACGAATCCAACGTATTTACCTATTTGCATAAATGTCCCTTTGGGCTTTATTATAAATATGTACAGGTCAATATCGGCGTTAACTGTTTACACTCGACGTTATAATTTTGGAATATCGAGGGCAAATAATTTCATGACTGTGTACAAATTGCAAACTCCACATTTCTAGTCAGCTCGAAACATAACGAGCCTCAAGGTAGTTGTATCGTTAGGGGAGGGATTAAAATTTAATTCCCAGTTTTTTCTCACATTCAAAGTGGACTGAGCGTTTAAGTTCATTAAGAAAAGTTTTTGCTAAACGATTAAATAACGATATACTCAAAATTCAAGTTAATCCTACGTAAAGTTTATTTATTATATAATAAACAAAATCATGAATTTGTTTCCTATAACATTTGTTATAAAAACTAATCGAAGCTTCATTGATGTGCTATAAAAATCTATGCAAAATTGCAACTTAAATTTAAGCTTTTGTTTATCTAACAAACAAAAATTCAGTTTTAAATTGGAAACGATTCCCTTTTCTATTTCGTTTTTTCGTTCGAGATCTCTTTTTTCAAAATTTAAACATTCGTTGAATTTTCATTTCGTTGTAACAATTATAATTTCGTAATTACAAATTTTTCTAATAAACAATTTCATCGCTTCGATCTCTAACGAACGTAAGAACCGGGGCGAGTGTATTAAGGGATGAAGAAAAAGGCGGAAGAAATGAAAAGAAAACAAACAGAAAAGCGACGAGAGAATAAAAGGACCGGGCAAAACATCCGGAATGGAAAGTAATTTGCGGGACGAAAGAAGCTTCCGCTGAAGATGAAACGGCCGCGTCAGCCACAAGGTTATCGCGGTGGGGCAGTGCGAGGAAGGGCAAAAATCCGCGTCGCTACGAGCTGACACAAGCACCTGCGAGAATATTCTTTCCTTTCTGTTCACCGTTCCTTTCCTCGTTTTTTTTCCGGTCTGCCAGTTCTCAAGTGTCAAACAAGAAACTTGTGTACTACCGAGTCCGTCTCTCTTCGACCTTCGAGAATATTACGAACCGCGTGGTAGAAGTTGCCTGGAGGCAAGACAGGAGAGAAGTGAGGATTTACGTTTTTTTTTACTACTTTTGTGTGTGTGTGTGTGGATTTTTTTTTTCTTACTTACGAATCTTCTTCTTTTCATTACATACTCTCTTGACAAAATTGTACCGCCATCCCGTGGCACCGAGCGCGGTTGGTAAGAAAAAAAAGAAAAGTTAAATTTGCATGAAGCAACGCCCGTTACCACGAACTCCTCTCCGCTCTTTCACGACGGATTTTTTTCTTTTTTCGTTTTTCGCTCTCGTTATTTTCCCGACGTAATTTTTCTTTCCGTTTTCCTTTTTCATTCGGTATTGCCATAAGTAGCCTCCCTTCTTCCTCGCCTTATTACTCGTAATATATCTTTTTGGGACACGGTTGATGGACACCGAGACAATGTCACAGCTACGAGAAGGTTCATTTATATTGTTACTCTTTCATTCGTCCAACGCTGCTTTTTCGCGTAGAGTTTTGTCTTCGAGTTGTTATTATTGCTGTAATGTTTGTAGAAAATATACCGATCAATTTGCATTTGCGCATGCGCGTGAGGTCGGTCTTGCGCATGATACTGCGCATGCGTGTGACCGTACGCCTGCGCGTGACCGTGCGTATGCGCATGAGCGTGCGTATGCCCTAGACAGTGCGCATGGGTATGAGCGTACGCGTCACCATACGGATGCGCGCGGTGGTACGCATGCGCGTGAGTGCACATTCGGGAAGCGCTTAGTACAAACTCGTAAACCGCTCCCAATATTTTCGTAATCCATCATTGAACGCAAATCGAATCGCACGCGTGATTGCTTCCATACCAGAGGGATGCTCGCACGCTACGAGACTTCGAGACTGCTTTCTTTTTTGTTCCAGTGCCTCGAACATATCCAGTACCATCGGGAATTTTGGATTCATCCCATCGGGGCCAAAGTCTCTGAGAAGATGCACAGGAAGAAACGAAAGAGCGCCCGAGAGCGAGAGAGATCCCCAAGATGCAATATAAATTTATAATACTTGGCCAATATGGGATAAATTCGACGCTGCTGATCTTCCTCTCGGCGATGTTGGCGGTGCCGAGATACCTTGCGAAACTGCCTAGCGACGACTGCAGCGAAAGCAGATGCATCGGTGGAGGAAAGAAGATGATGAAAAAAAAGGAAAAAAATTGAGAGAGGTAGAACTATGGAAATAGGGGATGTTCGTATCTGGAGGAACGAGGGAGAAAAAGCGTAGGCAATATTTCCTACCCTCTGGGCTCTCCGTCATAGCGAACCATCCGGCCCTCACCGATCTATATCGAAGGCTTCTGCTGCATTTCCGCTTCTTCACTTTACTTTTTTCTCTCTCTGTTTCCCCTTTCCTCTTCTTCCAACTCGACAAAAATGCACCTTTTCGACAAGATTTAATCTTTCTTTTTTTACCGATACGTCACGATCAAGTACGTGACACTTTTTTTCTCCGCACACGAGTGTTATTTACATCGTCGTGTGATAAACGACAAGGTTTTTCTTACGTATTTTAATCGTGGGTTGAGGCTCGAGAAACAAAATATTTGTCAAAATTTTGGAGCGGAAACGTTGTTAACGCTTTGGGAGAATTTTTGAAATTTTCTAAGGCTTTTAGCGAGCTATGAACGAGAAAAGGAGATCGAGACAGGGAAAGGGGTGGATGAGTGAAAGAAGCTCCTTTGACGTATTTTATGGCTAAAGTGTCGAAGGCTTCGACGTGGCGCGACAGCCACGTCGAAGTATTTACCTCGAAGTATTTCAAGGCAAGTCTCGCTACCGGAACAATGTGCTTAAATTTTCCTTTTTCCTCCCTCGAGACTACCATCGTCTTTCACCTTTTTCATCCCCTCCCCCTGGTCCATCTTTCCTTTCAATTACGCAGTCGAGAAGCACCCTGGAAAGCGTCAATTGATTTAAGAGCCTTGTCTGCGCGAGAGTGTTAAAGGAGTCGCAGAGGCCTGGAGGGGGTGGCTGGCTGACTTTATAGAGGGGTAGGGGTTGAAATAAAAGGATCGCCGCTGTCTCAACCCCCTCGTTGGACAATTGCAAGGAGCGATGCAAGACTTCTGACGAGAGTCCTGGAATGAGGCTTGGTCCTGAAAATGGCGAAAGAGCATTCCAAGGACTACAAGGACCTTCTCACAGATTGTGAAATACAGGGACGTCCTCGTATAATGTATAGGCGAGATAGGGAAACAATGAAAAACAGGGAATAAGGAGGGAGGTGGAGAGTTTTGTCGTTGTAGCGGCAGGATTGACGAACCGAACGCGAGCGAGGATTAAAATACGTCCTAATCCACAGAATCGTCTCGTAAAGACGTTCGAAACGAGCTTCGAAGTTCCATTTTCCTAGCTGGGGGGGGGGGAGGGGGGAGGGGTGGAAGATTTCCGAGCGGACGAGAAGAATGACGACTGTTACAAAGAACCTTTAAGGGTTGATGAGAGAGGGGTAGAACGAGAGTGAAACGTAAGAGTGTCAAGGAAGAAGAAGCAGGAAATGCAGAGGGTGAATGAGATCTAGGGTAGATTTTTGCACCCTAAGCGAGACGAAGATTTTGCAAGGAACAATGTTCCCAAATGGCGACACTGCTGACGCTGACGTAAAATGGCGTTTGTGTATTGACGTAATTAAACTTCGCTCTGAATGTCGTTCGTTGGGAAGGAAGGACGAAGGAACTACGTCCTGAAACTCAATCTAGGTCGTGAAACGAAGAAGGGATGCGTTTTCCAAAAGTCGATGGTTGGACCAAATTTTAAGAAAATTAACAGGAAAACAATGTTAAAGGTCGATTAAAGGTGATTTTAAAAAGTTATGAGAAATGGATAACAAAGGGTGGTTTGATTTGATCGTGATTGTCTTCAAGTGTCGATACGATTCGAGGCATGAGGCAAGCCAGAGGGGTTGAGTGTGACACAGGGGGCGAGAGTTGTCGTTGAGGGGTTGGTAATGGTCAAGCACTGAGTAAACAAAGTGTCTCGGATCCAGAGGCGTCTCTCTGTACTAGGATAGAACGTTGGTTCTCGCTCTGTCGATCACGACGCAGTCTCACTAGGGCAAGGGGATGAAATAGGGTGGCGAGGGTTGGGGTTAGTAGAAATATTGAGCTAGGTTAGTGTACCGTTGTTGATGGCGGTGGAAGAGTCTAGTGGAGGAGCTCGAGTGTTGTACGATATGATACTCTTCGTCCGGAGTGCCTAGGAAAGTACGAAACTCATATACCACCATCAACCTTCTCCACTAGTTTCTGCACCAACCCCTATCCGCCTCCAGTCACTTCCTCGCCTATATATCGCACCTATACATCTACCTGTAGTCTTCTAGTTATAGTTATATAGAGCACTGTAATACAAATGTATAGTAAAAACAGTCGTGGCTCGACCCAGGTCGATTCTCATAGGATGTCTGACCAAATCTCGACCTTTACTACTTGGGCCCGATTCTTGTGGACTTTTCAGCTTAACATCGATACACCAACCTGCATTCGAGATAAAATCGTGAATTACGTTAAAAACTTGTCTCCTTCGTCTATTTACATATTGTTTTAGCCGTTTATATGCGGAAATAAATCGTTTCGAACTGTTTTCTTTTGTTTGATTCGTGAGAATTTGATTCGAAATTAATTTTGAGTAATGTTGGACATAATTTTACTTCTGGCTTGGCTTGGACTTGTTTAGTGTATTTTATCGATGAATAACCATTCAAATTTAAAAATGATGCTTGGTTTATACCGCCGTGATAATTTTTTGATTTTTAACCAGTTTTTAAAGTCAGCCATTTGATTTTCCCTTGAAAAAATATATTGATTTTCAATTCGTCGTTACAGGCACCCAAATTAAGATATCGGGATGAATCCAACGTCATTCTCTAGATCGTCATTTCAGCTTTCAAAACTTCCTTACTCAAATCTCGATCCATACAACCGAAACAAAGTTACAACCCCGTGAATTCTCGATATTTCACGTTTTTCCTAAAACTCACCGAAACGATCAAAAATCGAAATTTTATTATTATTCAACCTCACAAAACCTTCCCCAATCCCAAATTTCCCGTACAAAAACAATCCAACAATCCCATTCTCCCTCAGTCAAAAATTATCCGTCAATACTAGTCCGACTAAAAAAAAAATTCTTTTCTCTTCCTTCAAACGCTATTACCCTCGTTCACTCCACGAGGGTGAAAATAAATAGAGTCACAGCGAACGTACAAGATCGCGAGTGTATTTTAACATGAGCGAATGGATGGATAAAAAACGCAAATTAAAAAAAAATCCTCGTGCCACGTCGTTTTCTCGCTCACTTCACGAACCTCTCGTCACTTGACGGTGAGCGCATATTTTCTGAAAATTAAATTTCCCCCCACCCCCTCCTCCCCTTTGCACCACTCACGACGCCGACGACTTTCGACTCGCCATCAGGCGAACTCAGGCTTTGGCACTTGCACGACCTGTCGTGCGTGCTTCGCAAGAGAGCGAAATATTTTTTTGACGGACAGTCGATAAACCGAGAATACCAAATTTATTGCACACTCTGGAACGAAGGAAGGTCGTCGTTGAGTCGCGAGGAATCGTGGGAGGGCTTGATCAATTTTATCGTCGAGCACGAGATTAAAGCGAGGGCAGAAACGAGGAAAAGCAGCTGGCGTTGCAGAACTTTCATCCCCCTCAACTTTTCCATCCCCCGTTTTAATTTTTATTAACGAAACCGTATAAAAAAAACGAGAACAAAGAAAATAAAGCAAAGACAATTTTTAAAATAAAAAAGAAAAATCCTTATTTTGCAAATAATGTTGAGTTGTTTATGCAAAAAAATGAAACGGGATAAATATTGTCCAGCGATGAAACAAAAGGTTGTCAAAAAGACAAAAATTCTCTCGAGCGAAAAATTCGCGAAACAACAAAATTGTACGTCGACACTGGTGTGCATTCGAGCACAAAGATCACCAAAGGACCCAACGATGTAGAAAATATTTAAGCTTTGACCAGGTATTAATTTTCGTTCACGTTATTTTTAAAGTCTCAATTTTATTTTCGTTTTTTGGATTTGTTTTCATTTTTTTATTATTCATCATTCTTATTACTAAAATATTTTTCACGACTCGTAGTCCTCCCTTCGTTCGTTGCCGAAAATTACGAAATGCGAGCTCATGCTGGTTATTGTCGACAGAACGTGGTAACACGCCCACTGGCAATTTGGCAGAAATTATTTAACATCTGCGAAGGCGGAGAGAGAGAGAGAGAGGGGGTGGGGGTAGTTGAATAGGGATGGGGGGTGCGTTGGCTAGGGGGGGAGGATATCGCGAATATTATCGCAAATTAATGCCAGTCATAATGCAAGGCGTATATCTTCCGGTGGCTGACGTTAATGTAAATGTAATTTGGCGTATACGTCGCAACCGCGATTATACGTGTTGTTTACCATAAACATAAATATTCCTATAGTGGCGAGGTCTCACTCGATTTGTCGACGATTCGATCAATTTTTTCATACTTGGTGAATTAATGGATAAAATAAAAATTGCATGGAAATGTACAAAAGTATAGCGCAGGTAGGAGAAGGAAAAATATAAAAAATTCACTCGAGAATTTCTCGAGTTATTTTTTATTTATTTGGTAAAAGGGTTTTTTGACAACGGAAATGGAATACTTGTAATTTTGCGAATTTTTATTAGGGAGATTGAATTATAAAAATTAAGGGAATATTTTGGAGAATTTTGTAGAGAGATTTGTTTTTTTTTTTTTTCTGAAAATTGACTGACAAATGTTTGAAGGAATTTGGCCTTTTCTTTAGGAAAAAAATATTTTTGGATGGTAAATCGAAATGGACGGTATTTTTTTATCCTCGAGTAAATAAATTCATGGATAAAATAGAAGGAAATATTCTTTTAAATTGCGTTGTTATGAGAATAAATTCTTTTTGCAAATTAAGTTGAGAATTTCTCGAGAGATTTTAATTTTTTTCGTATAAAAATAATTTTCGACAGCTGAGGCGAAAGAGAATATTATTTTTCCACCCTCGACCATTTGAATTAAGTAATACAAATATTAGAAATATTTTAAAAAATTGAATAGACGCGAGAAGAAATTCTTTTTGCAAATTAACTTGAGAATTTCGCGAGTGATTTTCCTTTTTATTTTTAATACAACAAATAATTTTCCTTGTGTGTATCGAATGAGAACACGTTTTTTTCAACCCTCGACTAACAAAAACAAAAAATAAAAAGTATAAAAACATTGAAAAACGTACTCCAAACACAAGAAAACAAGAAATCATTGAAAGTTCACTCGAGAATCTCTCAAAAATTTGTTCTTATATTTCGTAAAAAAGCAATTTTCCGTGTCTGAATCATTCCGAAATATTTCCGCGAACCAACCCTTACAGCGAGGACTTTTTCCTCGTCGCGTATTTGATAGAGCATCCTTTTATTGTTCTCGCCCAATCTCTTTGTATCCTTTCGAGAATCGCTTCTTTTTTTTCGCTCTTTCGCGAGGATTTTTTTATTTCTCTCACCAAAGCTTCGTTCACCCTTGAATCGCGCCACAATATCCTCTTTTCCCCCGAGTTTCCTCCACCCCCTATCCACTGTCTTTTTCATTTGTTATTCGCAGCTCAGTGATTTTAAAGACAAAGCAAGCCGAGTCTCCCGTCGTTGGTCTTGTCGACGGTCGCGCAATAATTATTACCGTGGGCAATCTTTCGGGGCTTCCCCATTCAAAGAAATTCGCGTTTGTCGTACTCTCGGAATTTAGACGGGGGAAACGAGAAGCCTATTTATATATATATATGTATGCAGCTCTGTATACAAAAAGTTTTGTCACCTCTGCAAACGGCAACCCCAAGTTTGGGGTGGTTTGCTATTTCGCCTGGAGGGTTGTGAGGCAAACCGAACGTCGCATCGAGGGGGTAGAGAAGTTTGAGCGTCGAGCTGGAAGGGCAAGGGAGCAGGGGGAAGTTGAGAGGGAGCGACAAAGAAATAACTCGAAGAAATATAATGAGAGGCGAGAAGCCTTTCGTGGGTTTGATTTCTTTTTTCTCTTTGATTTATTTATTTATTTATTTTTTTGTATTTTCGCGAACGTATTCACTTCATCATTACCGTCATTCTATCGTTCGGTTTTTCCCAGCATTCTCCCAATCTCCATTCCACTCCTCGACCACGTTTCAGGATGCTGCGATATCTTTTTCCTCCTTTCATATCGTTTTCCACTTATTTTCTTTTTTGAATTGAAAAAAGATTTTTTTTAACTCTGGCATTCTTCCATTTAGCCATTTAACAATAAATAGGGGAGAAGATTGTTGCTCAGTGTCGATTTTGATTGAATTCGATGGAAATTAGTGCAGCTGTTTAACTCAGGGGTGGTTTTTCTTTAACAACCCTCTGGGCAAGGATGGAGTTGAGTTTTCGGAGATGGGAAATTCGTTTTAATCGTGCGATTGGGACATTTTTTGGGGGGATTTTTGAAGTTAGTGTAAAATGGGGGTGCATTAATATTATGGAAAATTTTGAATATTTTTGCAATATTTGCAATATTTGCATTTTTGCAATAATTTGTATTTAGTTTTGGGATTTTGAGGATTCGCGACGCTGTATCTTCGTTCTTGTTCGTTGCTCAAAAAGTTGGAACAATAACTTTTTAAAGAGCATGTCGTGACGCAAAAAATGAGCCCAGAAACATTCGGATAACTCAATTTTTTGAGCCGTGACGACAGTTTAAAAATCGCGATTTTTCAATTTGTTTTTTAAACTTTGTTGTTGTTTTTTAAACACTGTTCTAAATAATGCCCTCAAAATAATCTTCTTCGATCGGAAATTTTCCTCACATCACGAAATGATGGATATTCTTGCGACACTTCGAAATTAATGGACGATAATAAAAAAAAACTGTGAAAAATCACGTTTTTTTCGACTTTTTACTTATCATTCTTCCTTAAACCAAAAATTGTCCTCGAATTCGTAATCAGCAAGCAATTTCCGATCGATATAATCTCCAAGAAAGTATTTAAAAAAATAAGAAATAAGAAATATCGATTTTTTAAACCTAATTTCCTACCCTGCAGAAATAAGAAAATATAATAAATTTTTTAAAATATAAAAAAAACTTATCAACTTTATAGTCAACCAACACATTAATCTATTTAAACAATCAAAAATTATCTACAAAAAACTGCCAAAACCTGTTCCATTCGCGAATTTTCGAGTTCTTTCAAGACGACACCCTGTATGTCCATCCCCACTCCCCGACCCATATACAGGGTGCGATTGAGAAAATTTTTTAAACTTTTTTCTCACTCTTATTACGTTTCACGAGGTAGGTGAAAGTAAATGGGAGATGGTAAACAGTCGAAACAGGTAGTTCGAGGGATAAAAGGCATTAGAGAGAACAAGAGAAAATTCGCCTTGTTACACGGAGTCAACGGTAAGAAAAGGGAAGAATGGGTTCTTTCCACGAAGGAGGGAGATCGTCACGTGCTTTTCACAGGCTCGTTGGACGAAAGACGTCGACGATCAACCGAAGCGTAACGCGAGACTGTATACGTAAAATGGTGAGAAAACGGGACACGGAGTGAAAAGATGAAGGAGACGCGTTTTGGGTCGTGTCTCGCCCACGAGTCAACCCCCGTCGCGCATGTTGAAACTGCTCGAGCGCGTTTCTTTTGTCCCTCGACAATTACGCGGCTTCCATTCAAAACAACCCCCGACCCATCATTGTTATGCGCGACGATTTCTCGTGTCGAAGTGCCAAAAAAAGAAAAAGGGGGAGAGGGAAAGTCTGAAACGTCGGATCGTCCTTCGCTCCTGAGACGCATCGTAAAAGCTCCGCAGGGGGATGAAACGGAGAAAGGGGTAGGTTTTAGAATTGTCGAACGTCCAGACCGAAACAAAAATATTTCCACTCTTCCTCCCTTCAAATTTATCAACCCCCTAGATAATTTGTCAACCCCTAGAAAAATTTTGCACACGGGGGGTTGGTAAATTTTGACAACCCTCCAATATCACAAAGTGAAAGGAAGTCCGATGGATAATACTCGAACAGTCGTTGCGAGAAATATGAAACGTCGGGGGTTGAAATTTCGTTATCTCCTATCTTCGCCATAGGTGAATTGTTTTTTGGAAAAAAAAATTCAATTTCTTTCCTTCTTCGCGGGTAATCCTTTTTGCCCTTCAACTATGTATATTTTCGACGTCGTGAGAAGCGCAGAAAGAAATATATATTTTCCAACATTGTGAAATGTTTTACATCCAATACTTTCTCTCTTTCTTTCTCCGTATATGCGGCAACCCTTATACGCCACGCGATAAATAATTCCTCGTGACATATTTCATATTTGCCTCGATTCGCGTCGGGCTACGCCTAGGCCAGGTTGCCCAGGAGCGCATCGCCAACCGCGCATGCGCGACTCGACTCACGCAACGTTTCGCACTCGCCCAAGGACATTACCCCCACCCTACCACAGTCACCATTTCTTTCCTCATCGTCGACTCCATTTTGTTCACGCTTTCGCACTCGATTCTAAGCATCGCGAGGTCGACGTGGACCGATCGAGACGGAAAACGATGACTTCGATGAATCGTCCCATGATCGATTGTTTCCTGTGAGGATGCACACCCCGAGGGGTTGAGAGAAAAAAATCGTGGAAACGAGACGCCCGATGATAATTTGAAAAGAAGAGAGAAAGAAAACAGG
This sequence comes from Tryphoninae sp. A BG-2022a, assembly GCA_030522965.1. Taxonomy (NCBI): domain Eukaryota; kingdom Metazoa; phylum Arthropoda; class Insecta; order Hymenoptera; family Ichneumonidae; species Tryphoninae sp. A BG-2022a. Next base: position 13,047 of record JAPYZT010000181.1, on the reverse strand, counting down.
AAAAAAATTGAAACTTCGACTGACAGTCGTTTCGTGAATTTTACTCGGTAAGGGTTGTTTTTTTTTGTTTTTGAAGAATGAGACGAAAAAGAGGGAAACGCGTGGGAGATAAAAATGACCCGGTAGACGGATGCGACACGGTATTCTGCTGATGACGCCAGGGGGTTGAATATTGCCGCGATCGTTATTGCGACGAAAGGGCGTGGGGGAGGGGGGGGGGGTGCGAGAATCAAGAACCATCAACACGCCTGTATCCATATCGTCGTAGCGAGGCAACGTGCGAGAGAACTCGATGGATGGGCCTCGTATGTTGTCATCGAGGTAACGTTCGTTCGTTTTTTTTCATTTCTTCCTTTCTTTGTGTATGTTTTTTCTTTTTTTCGCACGTCCGCGCATCTGACGCTTCGGCAAACGGGAAACGTACCGAACGATCATCGTTCCCCTTAATGACTCTTCCTGTCGTCGAGCTGGATGGAAAACACAGCCGGAAGAGATATTAACGGTATGTGTGGAGAAAAAAAATGAGGAGATGGGAAATGATCGCTGGGAGAGGGGGATGAAAGGATGAAGGGATGATGCACGAAGGGTGAGGGGCTTGATACTCGACAAAGATGCGAAAAAACATGAGGATGAGCGTGGAGTTCATGGTTGACGCACCGGTAGACAGAAATGAGAAACAAAGATCGTAAGAATACCGAGAGAAATAAAGTCTCGTTCGTATTTCCCGCCTCCACGATCGCACTACAAAATGGCCGTCGACGCTTCGTCGCAATCTACCATGAAACTTCGTACAAATTTCCTCGTGCATTATACCCAAAAACGTCGCTACTTTATCGAAACTTCGGAATAACTTTTCGTTATTAATGCCAACCAAGAACCAATGCTCTTTCCTCGCTTCTGAGAAATAGGGGAAGTGGTTTCTTTGTTCTCGATGTTTTTTTATTTTTTTAAATTAATCGTAATATCGTGTAAAAGTTGCGAAATACCAAATCGTAAAAACGTCGTTATCGATAAAAATGGTGGCGATAAAGATGCGTGTAAGAATTTTGTTTTGTACACGAGTCATATATATATTTATACACGTTACATATAAATAAGGGATGTATTTTTCCGTATACGAGAGACGGCTAACCGTTACCATCTCACGATAAATACTTCCGGCCAAAGTTTTACCCTGTTTCTCCTCAACTATCCTAACTATATACATATAATATATACGGTTAGTATAGTCAATTTTATATATATATATATATAGGGAATCTCCTTTATTCTTCCTCGTTCCCTTTGGCTCGCTATACACCGACTTTCTACCCGTACCCTCTTTTTATCCGGTTAGAATTATTGTCGGTCGGGAGTCTCAGTGGCACCTCAACCCCATCCTTCGAAAACTCACCCTCGAGCTTGCACTCTCTCTCTCTCTCTCACACACACACACACATACACACACAATTCTCTCATTCCACTTGCACTCCGCATCGCCAAACTCGAGAACACTAGAAGAGCTTCCTCAATCCCAAGAAACTACGGCCATTTTGATCTCGCGAAGTGGGCGAAAGAGGTGGCATTGAGGGAGGGGTGCAAAGGTGGGTTGGTTGGTGCGCCAAGCCTCAACGATTCTACTGGCACAACTTGGTAAGATTTAGGTGAGGTCGACCTCTCATTTGGCAGCCAATTACAATGCCAGAGGCAATAGAGCCGATTCTAGAGAATGAGAGAGGGAGAGAAAATCTAAGACGGAGAGAGAGTGATAGAGTGCTCTAGGGGGTGGAAATAACCTGGTGGTTGGAACGGAGGTGGAAACTAACCTGTACAATGATCGATGCTCTTAAATTCGCGCGAGCTTTGCCTCCTTTGCGTGCCAAGTGCCAATCAAAAAATCAAAGAACGTATCGAATCAGGAACCATCCGAGATTTCACCCCTTAAACAATTACCCTCGTTATCTTCGTAGATACGTCGTGTTTCGACAATGAAATTTTCTTCGTTCGCAGTTTCAGCGAATCTCCGGAATTTACGACCAATCAATCTTATCCAGTATGCTCGGAAACGTCTGTGCGCTGCGGGGGTGAGTTATAGGGGTAGTTTTTTTTACAATGATCGTTTCATAACTCGAAGCATAGTTGGTGGGCATTAAAACGAGTATAATATCGGTATGATTGGCGTTGTAATTGAAATATCGTTATCGTATCTTCGAAAGCCCTTTGGAATAAAGGACGTCGATGAGATCATAGAAATCCACCACGATAAATCCTTCATACCTCGTATCAGAGAAAATTATTAAGCACTCCCACTCGATCTTCCAGTCACTTTTGCCCTGTCTCACTTCATTTATCGTTCTGCCTCCTGCAGTTTTGGAGGAGGGGGGAGGGGGGCGTTAATACCAACGCAGTCGGAAATTCTCGTACCGACCACCAAGCATCATCCCCCTTTTGCATGATTCATTGCGTTTCGCTCATACCCCTCGCTCTCGCTCTCTCTCTCTCCTTTGAATTTCAAAAAGCAACGAGGTGCTGGCTGCCTTCGGCCCAGGCTCTCGCCCACCCCGTCGTCTCATCTCCTTCAACCTCACTACCCCCCAACCCCTTCATCCCTCTGTCTCATCTATCGGCTGGTTAATCCGCTCGTATTAAACTCCGCAGAGATCCCACGAATATCCCTCGCCAAATTTATATTCGAGGGTTGGGGGGGGGGGCGTAGGGGGTTGAAGACAGTGATTTTGAAATGAGAATTAGCACTGTACGTATCGTTTAAGCACCAGCCTTCCTCTCACGGTATGCTCGAACATTTGCCCAATACGAGATTTTGTTTTTTTTCAACCCTCGGTGAAAAATAATTTTGTATATTTTCTTTTTTTTGCAAAGGGCAGTTTTCAATTAACTCGACAAAATGTTCGACCGACGTTTCGCGTTTCACGACGAACCCGCGTTTATTTTTACAGCCGTGATGTTTGTACGGTTCTCTCGGTTTTTTATTCGCTTTTTAGATTTTTTTCTTTCTTTTTTTCGTTTTTCGTAGAGGATGCTTTCCGATATTCACTTTATCGGGAGGAAACCACGATCTGATGGATTTTTTTCGAACGAGCAGAAATTAATATCGGCGGTACGCTTCGATTCCACCACCCTCCCCACGAATCCATGAAACGTATATATGTATATATGTGTGCGGAACTGCGTGCGTGTATGGGTGTCCGTGTATGGATATGTACGAACAAAAAAAGAGCGTTGAAATATCGAACGCAGCACGAAGAAAGAAAAATTCAATCATAAGGGAAATCGTTTTCACTGGTCGTTAACGTTCGATAGCAGGGGGATGAATTTGATCTCCAATCACAAATAAAAGAACGACTCGCTACGAGATCTTAAAAATGCTCAAAGAATTTCATTGAAAAATTCAAACTGCGAAAAATAAAAATTGTGGCGTAATTAATTTTTTTTGGAGGGATTTAAGCCCCTTAAGGTATACGAAATGCACGAAATTAACCCCTCTTCTACCCCTATAATTCACGTTGCGTTTCTCGTATCGTCGGAGTTCGCGAGAAAGTAATTTCAAGTCGCAGTCAATGCGCAGTGCGACAGAAAGTAGTCGAAGTCAGCGTGCGGGCTGACGGAGAGGTCGAGCGAAAAGGTATGCATAGGGAGATACATATTGGTATATAGATCTATACGAATTTATATATATATATATACTTCTTATGTATATCGTACGACGTGCTATATCGATGGTGAAGGGGAAGTAGGACAGTCGAACGTTAACTATTTTTGCAGCCACTGGGAAAGAGGTGCTACCTCTGGACTCTCAACTATGTGCTACGATGAAACAACCCTCTTTTATCCTTTATGCGTCCTTTCGACTCGCGACGATACCGAGACAATTCGAGTGAGTGCGAGCTATTTCGTGAGAAAAATACAATCCCTGACCTCGAAACGTTCAGGGTGGACGACGTTATACGACCGGAAACATCTTATCCCTTCCTTAGTTCTGCTAGAGATCGTTGCAGTCCTTTATGGATCTTCTCAACTCTCGCGATATATTATTGTATATAAGATATTCGAATATATATATATATATATATATATATATATATATATAATATTCGCAATATATATGCGCTATAACGTATTAATGCCCCCTGGCGAAGCAATGTTCCACGTAAAAGTTTACCAGCCCCAGCAAACTATGTAACAGTCTCGACGCTTCGGGCTGTTGTTCTCCATCTCGTGGATGCCCGACGCAGCACACTCTATTTGGTTTCATAAAGCTCCCGATATATGTACATAGTTATATGTAGATAGTTATACGCAAAAAACAATGCTACAGGTCCACACACGTCTAGAGAGAGCGGCCTGAAGATAGTTCTTAGCGTGGTAGCGATAGGTGCGCGATGCGAGCGCCCCCTGGTGAGCTACGATTGTACGAATCGAGTCCGACTGTTTTTTCGGGCTGTATAAGAAAAAATTGTGGGTTAATTTTGTATGGACAAAGGACGATGCATTTTGTGGATATTTTTTGATCGTATTCTTGCGAGAGCCAGCGAAGGAAACATTTGCGAATCACTTTTACTAGGAAATTCCTCAGGTCCCTTTTCATTCGATCTTTCTTGGTGTATAAAGCAGTAAGGAGATTAAACCACGGTTCTATTCATGGTACGGACTTTTCAACGGTTCACCGAGAACACGATGTGACGAGCGCCCGTTTTTCATACGTCAACAACGTTGACGTTCGTGTGAATAGAATCTTTGCTTCTCACCGTCACTTACAAGTTTCGCGGGAAGGTTGGAGAGCATGTCTGATATTTTTCGAAGGGACATGCATAGGTCACTGTAGGTCGTGACCTGTCGTTTTACGTTAATGTTACAGTGACACGTGTGTCACTTTAAATCGTGGTGTCTCGCGTGTTAAGATTGATGGAAACGCATGTCCTCGTTGCAGGATAAACGGGCTTGGTGAGCGGATCCCTTGAGCTGTCATCGTCGATTCGTGATCGTAGCCACTTGATGATAATAATTAGTTCATGATGACAGTTACTAGATGCCCGTAGTTACTTCGTGATGACAGTTCCTACGTGATAATAGTTACTTCATGATGATAGTTACTAGATGGCCGTAGTTACTTCGTGATGACAGTTTTTACGTGATAATAGTTACTTCATGATGACAATCACCAAGTGACCGTACTCACTTCGTGATGACAGTTTCTAGGTGATAATAGTTACTTCATGATGGCAGTCACCAAGTGGCCATAGTTATTTCGTTACGACAGTCACTAAATGACCGCAGTTACTTCATGGCGACTGTCACTGCCTGACCGTAGTTACTTCGTGACGACAGTTACTACATAACCATAATTCCTTCATGACAACAGTCACTATATGACCATAGGTACTTCGTGACAAGTCAGTACCTAACCGTAGTTACTTCTTGACGACAATCACTACCTGACCGTACATACTTCTTGATGACAGTCACTACCTGACCGTAGTTACTTCTTGACGACAGTCACTCCCTGACCGTACCTACTTCCTGACGACAGTTACTACCTGACCGTAGTTACTTCGTGACGACAGTCACTACGTGACCATAATTCCTTCATGACAACAGTCACTCTGTGGCCGTAGGTACTTCATAACAACAGTCATTGCCGAACCGTAGTTACTTCCTGACGACAGTTACTACCTGACGGTAGTTACTTCCTGATGACAGTCACTATCTGATCGTAGTTACTTCATGAAGACAGTCACTACATGATCGTAGTTACTTTGTCATGACAGCAACTCCGCAACCGTACTCACTACGTGACTACAAGCTGGCAAGATATTTTCATAACACAGACAAATATCTTCGGCGGGCAGTAAAAAGATTGTATGAAATTCCATCGTTGAAATATTCCGCTGTTACATTTTTAGAGAGGAAGGCCCGTAACTTCCGGAAGTTAAAGCGCCAGTGGAAAGGGATCGACGTAAACGAGATGCATATACACCTACTTATATACACGTACAATATATTTATATATATAGTGACAACTGGTAGCAGTACATGGAATGGTGTGAAAGTGCTCCTTTCTCCTCGCTGATGTACAGGGAGAAAGAGAGAAGGAGGAAAGAGCGAAATGCTCGGCAGCTTGTACAGAGAACGGTGATAGTACCTTCGTTTCATATATATAGATGGCTCTGTATACAAGCGAGAGAGAGAGAAAGAGGAGAGGTCGTTCAAAGTGTCGGAAAAAGAGCGCGAGGGGGTGCGCGAGGCTCGTCGTGACTAGATGCGGAAGGGAGAGGACTATGGAGGATGGTATAAGGCAATAAACGCTCGAGACACCTTGTAGCATCTCGGGAATGTTATATAAAAGCTCATAAATAAAATTCCCGTATACCCCTCCTCTTCACCTTTCCTTTCACCCTCTCTCAACCTGCTCGCACATCGCCTATTTTTTGCCATCGAGATGCGACGATGCGAAAGAGCATAGCTATGTACGGTTATATATATATGTGTGTGTGTGTGTGTGTGCGTGTGCGTGTGCGTGTGTGCGTGTGTGCGTGTGCGTGTGCATGTGCATGTGCGTGTGCGTGTGTGTGTGTGTGTGTGTGTGTGTGTGTGTGTATGTGTGCGTGTGTGTGTGTGTGTGTGTGTGTGTGTGTGTGTGTGTGTGTGCGCGCGTGCGCGTGTGCGTGCGCGTGTGCGTGTGCGTGTGCGTGTGCGTGTGCGTGTGCGTGTGCGTGTGCGTGTGTGTGTGTGTGTATCTGTGTGTATGTATATTGCATGTAAACACTTTTTTACCATAAACCTCTTTTCTTAATTTTCGTATATTATTCAACGACCTTGTATTAAAAAATAAGAGACAATGTAAACCACACTGACTTATATTGCTATAAAAAAAATCTCTGCTTTTTTTTTAAATGTTATCACACTGTGGCTTGAAGTAATTTGTTATTTATTTATTTTTTTTAATTAAAAACACAAGAAAATTTGGAAATTTTAAATTTCAACGACAACAGCGAGATGCAATATTTTATCGAGAGTTAAGGTCGAAAAATTGTTCATAATTTTTTGAAGCTTTACTCGACTTTTATATTTTTATTTTTATTAGGTGCTCCACGGTCGAGCCCGTGGATTATTGGAAGTAATTTTTTTATCTAAAAAAAAACAAGAAAATTCGAAAATTTTAAATTTCATGAAATTTGACGATTTCTCTTTTCACGATTAATTCAACGACGACAGTGCGATGTAATATTTTATCGAGAGTTAGGGTCGACCCTAACTCTCGATAATTACATATTATTAAAATAATAATAATAATAAATTTTGATTAAAAACAATTATTATTATTAATAAATTTTTATTTAAAAAATTTATTATTATTATTATTATTATTATTATTTATTTTTATTACGTGCTCGACAGCCGAGACCGTGGATTGTGAGAGAACGCTTACCTACGAATGAAAATCTCGATAGACGGTGGTACGTGGAACGTCATATTGCGCTAATGGCTCGGAGCGCAGACGGCGAAGAAGATAAAAGGAAGATAAAAGAAGAAAAAATATGAAAATATATCTTCGACGTAGGAGAAAGGAGAAAATCTGAACGGAACGCGCCTCGATATGCAAATATACGTAACGTGGGAGGGGGGGGGGGGGTAAGGCATCAAGGTAATGTTAACTTATAGCCTCGACCTCCGGGATAAGATAAGAGAACACTTTGACACTCGCTCCCTCGTAAACTTTTTTCGACCCCCTTGCACGTTACCACGCATACAATTTTTTTTATAAATAAATGACATTGACGAAACGCCACGACAGAAACGTAAAACGAGGTTGGAGGAGTAAAAGAGTGAACAAAAATTTGTTTTTTAAGGGATGTTTTTTAGGGGTTGTTTTTTTAACGGCTCGCAACGGTTTGTCCCTCGGGACACTCGAAGATGTTCGATCGTCGCGTAAATTACGTCATAACGTCTCAACGCCCTCGCGAGTCCATGAATGATAATTCAGGAAATTAAGACGAGTGGAAGAAAAAAAGAAGAGGAAGAAGGTGAAAAAATGGCGGAGGATGGCGAGAAGCAAAGAGTAAGCAAAAATTCTCCCTAAACGACGGTTAAACTTGGCATCGTAGCTAAGTGTAACGAGCTTTCGCCGAAACGTTTTTTTTTCTTTTTCGTCTCCTCTGAACGCCTGCCAAGTGGCTCGAAGTGGTCCGAAAGAGGGAGGAAAAAAAAACAGACCCGGCACACCGGGACGCGAAAAGGGAGGATAAATGGAAGGTCGAAAGAACCGGGAACAAAAGCAAAGAAAAAAAAACGAGGAGAGAGAAAGAAATCCGGGCTTCCAGCTTGGCCACTTTCACGTCCGTAAAACACGGGGGTGACAATTTTTCCCACCCCTAGAACGTTCTCGAACGTCGAGGTTGCACTTTTTTTTTTGCTCGACAAGTTTCTTGTTCGCGTCTCACGCGCGGACAAGCTCTCATTAAGCTCGTTTTACGCTTCGTACCGAGTGACATTGGCACCCTCAAGAAGGGGGTAGTTTTCGAGCCTAGGGTCTAATACTTCTAGTTTTCAATTTTTTTTGACTTTTTCATTCTCTACCACGCTTTTCGTCTTGAGGACGACTGAAGAGAGATAAGAATCGCAAACCCAGGCATTATGAGGGATGGCTTCCTCTCGTGACCTTGGTTGACCTCTAATATCAATGCAATCGCGAGGGGTGCTCCGTCTACCGGTAAATTTCAAAATTTCTTCGTCCTGAATTCCACCACCCCTGCAACCCTCCTCGTCCATTTCTTCAGAATCCTCCCTCGGATCTGGCTTTCAGAATTTCAACCCCTTTATGCCTTTGGAAAATCCTCTCAAAGGGCATAATCACGGTAGAAAACGCGACCATAGGCCAAGAGACCGTCTATGCATGTACCATAGTGAAAAGCTAGGACCATTCACTTCCCAGTGGCTACCTAGCTCCATTTTTTTCAAATTTAATATTTTATTTCAACCCCTATTTTAAGCTGGCTTAGTCATGTTTTTAATTTTTTCATCCCCTTGGCATAAACACTCGTGACTCAATAATTTGTGAGCTTAAAAAAGTCTGGTCAATTTTTGTCAGTTGACGTATTTTTAATTGTTGCATAATACTAAGGGTTGAAATTTACGAGAATTGACCATTGCCGGGTAGTTCGTGATTTTTGTTTTTATCCAAAGTTGCGATGAAAAGGTCGAGTCGAATGAAAGAATTCGAAGATCGATTGACGCCCTTGGATAAATAATGGCGATTTTTCCACACCCTCCACCCCTATCCTGGGGGTACGAAAAAATTCCGTATCATCCACTGTTTTCTCGCATCGACGAGAAACCTGTCAATTCCGTAAAGACTCAACAAGAACCGGGAAATGCATTCGTTCCTGGAATTACGTGTTTCCGTTGTAAACGAGAGTAACGATACGAACACGAGAGAAAGAAAGTAACGAACAAAAAGTGTCCAGGGCAGACGAAAAATCGAGGCGAGAGATGGAAGGAGGGTAAATTTTTTTTTACATCGAATCGAAAATCGGAACAATACGGTCCCGCTACGTGTGTCGTGAGAACAAGTATGAAACGAATATACATTTTTTAATGTTTTTTTTATTTCTTTGTATAAGAACGTATACTGTAAAAAGTAGTTAGAAGAAAAAAATTTCTTTCAGACGAAAATTGTTTGTTTCAAGTGGTTAATTTAAAATATGTAATGACAAATATATTTCCATTTGCAAAAAAAACATGTTGACCTTGAGATGACCTCGAAATGACCTTGAAATAACCTTGAAAATGCTTTGAAATAACCTCGAAATGACCTCGAAATAACCTTGAAATGACCTGGAAATGACCTTGAAAAGATAATTCGAATCAAAAGTAGTTAGAACTGCTGCATCAGACCGATCGTGATTTCAGCTTGTTATTCGAAAATTTTTTTCTTCTCCGGGATTTAGTTTTTGAGATATTCCAGGTGTCCAGGATAAACGCCCCCGCCCTGTATATGTATAAATCTCTCAATATTCGTTTTCCGGGGCGTAAACGCGCTCAGGCGGCGCTTTTACCCCGTGTATAAGCCGTTCTCCTAAGCCATTCCGTTTGGCATTGATTTAATGCCCAACGGGCGATAGGCAGGTGTGTTCCGCAGTCGCAAATTACACGTCTACTAGCTATTCAGAAATCTGTGACAATTTTAGCCGCTCGTACTCGACATTTGTATATATACATGAGAAAGGGGGTTGTAAGGGGGTTGACGGAGGTAGGGTTGGCCGGGAACGGTACGAAGGAGCTCGTTCATACTCGTATATATACATATACATGTAGCGACCAATAAGAGAAGGGTGTATAAGAGTGAAGGGGGTAGACATAGGGGTGGTTGGTGTGGGGGTTGGTACGAAGGGGGGGGGGGGGTACGGGGATGTCTATGCGCGATGTACAGGCTCCGGGAGTGAGTGGGTTTGAGAAGCTCTCTGCTCTATACATATAGTTATTCCGAGGCTTTAGCTCACTCTCGGCCATTCCCTCGATGGATGCACGAAAAGGGGATTCGAGAAGGGGTTGGAATTGGGGGTGAGAGAACCGAGGGGTGGCTCAGAATCGATGTAACGAGCGAGTGCTGTCTGAATTCGATTGAATTATTTCGTAGTTAAGCCTCGGATTTTACTGCAGCGATGCATTTCACATTATGGTCGGTGCGGTGGGTGTGCAGAGATGTTGATAAGTTAGACTTATTTAATGTGTTCGATCAGTGAATTAGGTTGTTACTGTGTGCTTTATAGATTTAATTTAGTTACGTTGGCATAAGCCAGTTGAGTCCGTTTAACTCGGTTAAAATCTTTGAAAATAGTTGAGTTAACTCAACTTAGTTGTGAGTTAATTTAACTCAGATAAGTTCACTCGATCGAGTTAGGAGTTTATTTTCAGCCCAGTTACTTTCACTCGACCCAGTTAAATTTCGTGTTAAGGTCACGTAACTCATTGAAGTTTATTTGGGCTAGCCAAATTTTGTAATCGAGTCAGGTATTAAGGTCACTTATCCCAGTTGAGTTCTAATTTACTCATGACTTTCCACTGTTAATAAATTAAATATTATGAATAAGAAATAAATCAAATTTAAAAATTAATTTGTTTATATTTTTATAGTTAGTGAATTAAATATTATAAATAGGAACGAAATGAAATAAAAAAAATTAATTTGTTTATATTTCTATAATTAATGAATTAAATATTATAAATAGGAACGATATGAAATTTAAAAATGAATTTGTTTATATTTTTATAAGTAATGAATTAAATATTATAAATAAGAACTAAATCAAATTTAAAAATGAATTTGTTTATATTTTTATAGTTAATGAATTACATATTATAAATAAGACTTAAATTAAATTAAAAAGTTAATTTGTTTATATTTTTATAGTTAGTTAATTAAATATTGTAAATAAGAACTAAATCAAATTTTTAAATTAATTTTTTAATTTCTTTATAGTGAATAAATTAAATATTAAAAATAAGAACGAAATTAAATTTATAAATTAATTTGTTTATATTTCTATAATTAATGAATTAAATATAATAAATAAGAACTAAATCAAATAAAAAATTAATTTGTCTTTTTTTTATAGCGAATAAATTAAATATTAAAAACAAGAACTAAATCAAATTTAAAACTTAATTCCGATTAACTCATTTAACTTAACCCACACACGTTAACTTACGAAACAAAATTGTAACGTCAAACAAACATAACCATCAAAACCCCTTTAACTTTGATTCACCCGAATCTTCGTAAGAAAAATAATCCAATCTGCTGAATATTCGATAAAAAGAATGAAAAATCTGGTATTCATCCCTCGTAGAACAAGAATCGTATCGGTCTCGTTAGGAAAATGCGCATTCCACAATCAACACACTGCTATTTTTTATTTTATTTTTTTTTTTTCAGTAAGTGTGCCGTGACCCGTTTCGTATTGTTACTATTTGGCTGACAGCAAACAAGAGAACGATGCCACAACGCGGCCATTAATCTGGAGCTGCGACGAATACCACTGTACGAATGCTATCATAGTTTCTACATGACTGTGTATGTGTCCATATTTGTGTGTGTGTGTGTGTGTGTGTGTGTGTGTGTGTGTGTGTGTGTGTGTGTGTGTGTGTTAGTCATTAAACAATACTCGTGTGTGTATCTCTCGTCTCGTCACGTCGATCTTTTGCTCTGGGAGCGAGTGTCGACTCAGCTCTCTCTCGTCGGAATGGAATTTCTCCACCAACCCCCGTTTCAACCCCTACCCTCGTACTAAAACATTCCAACCCCTAACGTATATATACATATGTATATGCATTAAATAACAGACAAGCAATACACCGGCACTGCTCGTCACTCCGTGTCTCGTCATACGAATAATGGTAGAGACGAAAGCTGACATTCGATGACCATCGTCTATGGACCTGACAGGGACCGAAGATCGACGCGAGCCATTAAGGGTATGGATGAAAAAAAAATTGTTCCTAAACCGAAAAGCTTCGGGGAAAAAAAATTGGCTGGACCAATGCTTGAAAAAAAATCCCACTGGAAATGACGAATTTTCACAATGGCCACCCCCAATTGCCATTTTTCAACCCTCAACTGGTCAATGACAAAACATTTTTTTGTTAACATTATTTACGAACTTTTGTGATAAATTATTTTATTCGTCGATAATTATTAGAGTGAAAGTATTTTTAAAGAATTTATTTTTTTCTCAAATCAATTATTTATAAACTTTAGGGTTGTAAATTTTGTCTGCGTAAAAAAAAATGTGAAATTTCAATCCAGACTCAAATTTCGATATTACTGTCTGACGAATCGTTCGAGAAACATCAACGATTAAAATAATCGAAAACTACCTCCAAGATTTCGTCAAGCTTAGGGGTATTTTATACACCCCTAAATATTATAGAAAAAATAAAGAACAACGTACTTTGCTTATTTCTCATCTCGTAGATTTCTTGTATTGCTAGATTATTCCGTGAGAGAGAGAGAGAGAGAGCGGGGGGGGGAGAGAGAGAGAGAGAGAGAGA